>JAHBCN010002307.1:0-93920 GCA_019359885.1 Listronotus oregonensis
TATATAATTTTAATACAACTTTTCTACAAACCTGTATATCCACGTTTCGTCCAAAAACACAAGTTTTAAAGCAATACTGGCGGTAAAATTTAGGTATGACCTTAAGAAACTTTTTTTTTTCAATGACATATGGCTATTCTATTAAAAAATTGTTCTGTTGGATATATAATCTTTTCGCCATTTAAACTCAGTGTTTTTTTAATCCTCTAATATATATATATATATATATATATATATATATATATATATATATATATATATATATATATATATATAATAACTGTGATAATGCTGGCACCACCGCATATTATAAGTTACGGCTATGGTATTTTCTGCTTCTTTAGTGTTCAAAAATCCTGTTAAACCTTATATAACATCCATATAAATAATTTGATCATGAGAAACACAAAAAATCAACAAAATTGAGACAAGAATAACGTTAAGTCTAGATATTTTTAGGCTGAGATAAAGCCAATCTTGAATCCGCCGATAACGCTGGCCCAATCAATTTTTTAAACAGCTTTACCTTAAGAAAATGAAAAATTTTATTGGTGCAATCGGATGATGATAATTAAAAATTTTATTAGAAAACAATTTTGAACGTGCTCTAAAGAGCGCTTTGAAACGTACTTGCATCAATATTGCCCAATTTTTAAAAAAACGTTCTTTATAGCCCGGGAGCCGGTGATCGCGGTTGAAAATTTTTATATATATTAAAAAAATAAATATTAAAAAAAAGCAAAAATGTTCCCCGTATATATATATATATATATATATATATATATATATATATATATATATATATATATATATATATATATTATATTATATATATATATAATAAAATATATATATATATATATATATATATATATATATATATATATATATATATATATATATATATATATATATATATATATATATATATATATATATACAGGGTGTCCCAGAAAACCTAAAAACATTATGATAAGTTCCCATAAACTTTTTTCCTATAACCCTTCCCTACGAAGATACAGGTGCATAACGGATGCCCCTGGAAATCGTTTTTGTTAAATAACTTTTAAAATACTAGGCGTAATTTAATGTTTTTTTAATATGATGGTTACTAGATGAGTCTTCTTAAAATGAACCCAATAAATCATATTTGGCTTATTTAGTTTGCCAGGGACGGACTAGCTCTGACACAATAATTACAACTTTTTTAACACCCTGTATGATAAAGGCTCAACAATATTATTTTTGGATATCTTTGAGCTTAAACTAAAAAAAGTATTCTTGATCGACATCGATAAAATCAACAGTTTACGAGAAATAAAATATCACAGTTGACATATTTTTTTACATTATACAGGGTGTTTTAATTGTAAACGTCAATATTTAGGGCAATTTTTTCCATTTTAAGAAGAAAACTTTATATGAACGTATGTCCTAAACGTCTTAACTTTAACAGTGGTAAAATTTCCAAAAGTATATAATTTATTATTATATATTAATGAAATTTGGCATATATGTACTATGTATCAAGAAGCATTTTTTAGGGTACCACAATTTTTTTTTTTCCACCAGTGGCGTTCGTACAGAATTTGACCTGCCTATTTTGGACGTTTAGGACATACGTTCATATAAAGTTTTCTTCTTAAAATGGACCCAAGAATTGCTTCCCTAAATATTGACGTACAATTAGGAGACACCCTGTATAATGTAAAAAAAATACCAACTATGATATTTTATTTCTCGTAAACAGTTGATTTTATCGATATCAATCAAGAATACCTTTTTTTTAGTTTAAGGTTAAAGCTATCCAAAAATAATATTGTTGAGCCTTTATCATACAGGGTGATTCATGAGGAAATGTCAATACTTCAGGTACGTACTCAGGGTCCAAAAATAAACATAAAAGTCTATACAAATATGGGTCCGCAAGGCCTTCGTTTCCGAGATACCGGGTGTTCACCACAGTGCTTAGAAGTGAATGGTGGAATTTTCAAAAATTATAAAACCTACCTTATGTTTTGTCCAACCTAATTTAAAAACAATAATTTTATTGAAAATTTAAAAACAAATTGCTTAATTATATATATATATATATATATATATATATATATATATATATATATATATATATATATATATATATATATATATATATATATATATATATTTAAAATTTTGCTATAATAAAATCAGATGCGTCGTAATTTTTTAAATCCAAATATCTCGAAAACGGTTGCTCATATCAAATTTTTTTAAAAAGTATACCTTTTGACTAAAAATATGGGGAAAATTATTTTAATTTACTTAAAAATGTAATAAGGTCTTTGCGAAAGTTGGGATTGTTCAAAATAATAAAGACGCGGGTGGGCCTTTACAATAAAATTTTAAAAAGGTTGATTCGAATCCATATACCAAAACCCCCGGATACCAATTTTCTCCAATATTTAATTATCTTGATTTTTTTAAAAACAGAAAAATTAAATAAAAATTTTAACATTTATTTCAAAACAAGGCCTTGCGGATCCATATTTGATAAACATGTTTATTTTTGGACCCAAAATACGTTTTTTTTTTGGCCGGATTCCGTATATAGATTTCCATCAATATCTACAATCGAATCTTGCCCAATAGCGATTTGCTTTCGTTAGTATTCCGGTACTATGTTCACTTCGTTTCCCAATGTTATTCCTAGAAAACTTTGGTTTATTTCTGTTCCCTTTTTTTTTAAGTTTTTACTGTTTTTGGCTTTGGCATTTTTTGGGGGGTAAATTTAAATTTTGGATAAAAATTAAATTTGGTTCTTTGGATTAAAAGAAAAGGTAAATTAAAGGAATTGGTAAATTGAGATTAGAATATTATGCTGCCGATTAATCAATTAAACATACCAGCAGCCCAAGAGGAGGAGAGATTGGAAGATCTTTGATTTGAAAATTTAAACAGGAGATTAATTAGGTTATGTTAACAAATACATGTCAATAGGCCTTTTCATCATGTGACAAGCGCAAGCGCAGTCGCCATGTTGAAATGGCGGCAATTTAAAAGTTTCGTACTGTTTTGATCGACAATGGCTGGGAATGCAGTATTATCTCCCCAATTAAATCATTTACTGGAAAATATCGTTGATGGTGCTTTACTGATTTATAATTCAGTTGAAGCCCATTTGTACGCAATTAAAAAAAGGTAGCTTAAATGTCATGAACGTCTTTAAAAGGAAAAATAAGTGAGCTGATTGAGAGGTTAGGCATCATTACTTTTTACTGTACAAAAAGTATCTATAATTTTATTCAAATTTTACCTTCCACATATATACAATTTTATTTAATTAAATTGTATTGTATTTAAATGATTTATAGCGTGTATCACTTTACATACTCCATAACAACACCGCTTCTTCGTTCCTTTTCGTACTGATATCATTATAATAATCGATTAAAAAACCTATTTGCTAATTAAGGCACTTTTTTTTTTATTTTCGTATTTTTTTTTTTTCAATAACTATGCTTTCTTTGATATTTTTTTATTTTAATTATGTGTTTACAAGCCCTTTTACATGCTTTTTTTACAAAAAAAGCGAAAAAATGGCGGAATTTGACGCATGCGCACAAAAAAATTGGATGAAAAGGCCTATAGAAAACGACATGTCAATAGGCCACGCTTTGTAGCGAGATTTGTTGTCGACTTCAAGCGAAAATTTTTTTAGCGCAGAATGCGGGTGGTATAGAAACGTGTCGATTAATAAATTTCTATAATGCACGGAATCCAGCTGTAAAGTATTGAATTTTCATGAATCACCCTATCATATATATATATATATATATATATATATATATATATATATATATATATATACAGGGTGTAAAAAGTATCATGTCAGGATTTAAATGGGCGATAGTAGAGCTCCAAACAAGTCAAAAAGTCTATATGACATATGTGTCTAAACTTGACAGATTTTTGTCTATACGATGTCAAAGTTAGAACTTAAAGAAAAAAGAATTATTTCTAAAAATCTTAAGAATTGAAAACTTTTGTCTTAAACACTTATCAGTAGATTTATTTGTTAAAAAAAATAAACTAAGTTTTAAATGTTATAATCTACAAATAAAAAAAAATATGAATAATTTTTCCCCCAGTTAAAAAGTTAAAAAACAATTGGCAACAGAGCATCCTGGTGTCTGACGTTAAATCAGCTGAAATATTGCTCACCGGCCGACAGCGATAGTTTTGTTTGTTTTTAAATCGAAAAAATATGCCGATATGTTTTAAATTTACCACAAACGTAGTGCAAATGTACAAAAGCTTTTAAAAAACGGAATGTTGCAACCGAAAATCTTATTCTTTAAGCAAAATAAAAAAAATGCAGTTTTAAAACATAATAATTGTTATCGGGAAAATATGCCAATGTTTTAAATTTACCAAAAAACGTAGGAAATGTACCAAAGTTTTTAAAAACGGAATGTGTGCAACCGAGAAATCTTATTTTTTAAGCAAAATAACAAAAGTGTAGTTTTAAAACATAATAATTTGTGTTTTTAAAATTTATATTTAGCCTATTCTTTGGTAAGTACAACTATTTTTTAATAACAAATAAAAACCAAACAATAATTATTTATTGTTTTTTACTTAAATTTAATTTCATATTAAATATCAAAACAAATTGCAAGAAGCAATTTTTATTATTTGTATGTAAATGAACATCTCCTTAAAAAAAGTAAATATGAAAACCATCGCAAAAAATCTTCGTCGGTCGACTCGCATTCGAAACAGGCGCGGTGTTGCCAAGTTTTTTAAACTTTGAAAGGTCATAATTCGAAAACGATTAACTTTTTGAAACCCCTATGTTTTTGGCTTTTTCGATTTTTTTTGAGCTCCACTATCGTCCATTAAAAAAGATGAGCATCATACACACCCTGTATATATATATATATATATATATATATATATATATATATATATATATATATATATATATATATATATATATATATATATATATATATATATATATATATATATATATATATATATATATATATATATATATATATATATATATATATATATATATATATATATTTAAATTTTATATATATATATATATATATATATATATATATATATATATATATATATATATATATATATATATATATATATATATATATATATATATATATATATATATATATATATATATATATATATTTTTTAATTTTTGATTGTTTGTTGTTTTTGTTTCTTGCTGTCATTTTGGGTGATTTTCTGTTTACTTGGCCTAAAAGTACCCCAAAAGTCCTTATTGCAGGGCATTTGTACCTTTGTTCTTTCTTTCTGTGCGTTCTACTGGATAGGGGGCGTGGTTTTTTAGGGCACAGCAGATTTCTGTTTTCCCTGTTAACACATTACACGGAAGCTTACAAAAAAATATCACGTACACAGACATATCTACACACGAATACACCCTTAAGTGGCAGATAAAAGGGTTGTCACATAAATTCACACATACTACTATACACGCCCTTAGGTGACAGCTGGGGGATAAACATATATACATATTAACATACAAGTATTAACCACTGACCTCAATATGGACCGGTAAAGGGTATCAATGCGCGGTTCAAAGTGAGTTTTATGGGCGAAAAATGTGTCCGTGCCGTGGCTCTAGTCATCTTTTAGGTCTTAAATCATGCGCAGAACCATGATACTATTACCTAAAAGATAAACCCACGCGCATGAGATAAGCCTATTTTCTCGACGCTGACGTCACTCGACGACTATTTCCCCAGAAACGGCGAGTTTTAATACATTCCGATTTCTGTTTAGATGTTAGATGGATTAAGCCATGATTTATTTATTTTTAAACGTCATATAATGCCAAAATACAATAAACGTTAAAAAAGGCTTTAA
The DNA here is from genome assembly GCA_019359885.1 of Listronotus oregonensis. Taxonomy (NCBI): domain Eukaryota; kingdom Metazoa; phylum Arthropoda; class Insecta; order Coleoptera; family Curculionidae; genus Listronotus; species Listronotus oregonensis. The sequence goes on from JAHBCN010002307.1 coordinate 5,905, forward strand.
AACACTGCTTTCCCAACCGACAAGCAGAATTTTGTCGTCGAGTGACGTCATGCGCAACGTCTCGAAATTAAATCGCCAAGTGGTTTTATCTTCTAGTAATAGTATCATGGCGCAGAACGGACTAGCAGATCGATTTTATTTACAAATTCGTCGCCGGCCAGTTCCTTACTTCGTCAATTGATGACTTAAAAAAATATATATATTACACTGGTTAAAAAAACTGTTTTTTTGAACCAGTAAAACACATTGGTTTGTTTAGATGTTGTTCTTAATAAAAAACATATTATCCATTGTCAGCTCCATAAATTCCTCTAGTTCTTCTGAATGTTACAGCTATGGAAAGCCACGAATTTTTGTACTGGTTTACAACTGATGCGTTGTAGTTCATAATAATAAAAAATGGCGAATACGACTAAACATGACTCTTGTGGCTTATCTAAGAATTAACTTTTTGTTTCATCAATGTAACAAAATCATAATTGAAAAAAAATCACTATAATTATTTATTCCGGATTAAAAAAATCTGAACAAAAAATGTATTGCATTAATCTAAAAAGTCAGTAAGTATGATTGATGATTATGACATAAAACATATTCCCTTGGAGCATATACCAACTAGAGGCACTCTTGCCGCCTGGAAAACGATCATTTGTGCAAGAAAGAAAGAATAGCGGTATAAACTTTTTCTTCCTCCAACGTGCTCATTGGTCGGTGAAAAGAATATATATATATATATAAAATATTTTTATATATATATATATATATATATATATATATATATATATATATATATATATATATATATATATATATATATATATATATATATATATATATATATATATATATATATATATATATATATATATATATATATATATATACCCTCTGTGTACTGATTTGTCGGTCTCTCCGCGTTGATCTATCGGCACGTTGGTTGGAGCCACGGAGAAAGGTTATACTATGATTCTTTTTTCTCTTTCGCACTGCCAAACGGCAAGGCTGCCTCTAGTAAATAAATGCTCGTTTTGTATAAATACATTTAAGATGTTTAGAATATCCTTTTATCGCTATCGAAAACATAAGTGTAAACAGGAAAAGTGTTAACGTTATTTGTATAAACATTTTTTTAACCCTTCTGTTTATAAGTCCAATCTCACAAAAAAACCGTTTATTGTACGGACATATGTAAGTCCAGTCAAATAAACCCATTCCTAAACAACAGGTGACAGTGTATTACACGATCCCTTTACTGATCCCCAAAGCAAAACCCTTTAAATATATAGAAAGCGTTCAAACTTCGTCATTTTTAAACTGACATAAAACCGTGTAAAGTCGACAGTCAAGCGTTTAATAAATTCTAACAGTTTCCAAACCATTTTACGGCGGTACAAAAACTGGGTCTTAAAATTAACCCTATCTTTTATTAGCCTCTATTTTTTCTATTTACATTTTGCAATATTAATTTTGTTACCTCATCGTTTATATTACAACCTAACATAATTTATATATGTATAGAAACGCAAAATAAAAGAATTTAGTATCTAAATATATAAAAAATATATTTCATAAAATTAATTAATGACACAAATTTTTGAGTCCGGCACTGGTCCTGCTTCTTAATACGCATGCTTAATGACACTATCGTTTGTTTAGTGCGCGAGGTCGTAAACTTGCCATAAATGCGATTAGCCATTATATATCTAAAGTTAGGTTATCTATGGTATTAACCCTTAGGTGACAGATGAGGGAAATACATGCACAAGCACACACACGCATACTCACACACACACACACACAAAATACCTGATTCTTATTAACCTTAGGTGGCAGATAAGGTTACAAAACACCAAATTTCACTTTTACACTATCTACCAGTTATTATTACATCCGTGCATACATCGCAACGGGATAACTTGTCTGACTCTAAACTGCGGCTTGGAGAAACCATGACCTTAGATCTAGGTATTCGCACAATCGGAAGGATTTTTTTGAAAAAACAATAAACAACTAAATAAATATCGTCAGATTTACTATTTACAATAACCGTTATATGTGATGGGGTGGTGTACTTTTGTGGTTAATTATGTGTAATGTTTTTCAAGTTTTTTTTTTTTTAATTTTTTAATTTGTAATATGAAGTTCTCTTCTGTGGCATTAGTTATTTTCTATTAACATGTTAGCGGCAAGTTTTAATATGTTAAGTCTTTTATCTCATGTAACCAGGGTTTTTTTTTACATATTGCAGCCTTGAAAAAGGAAATAAATTTTCCGAAAGCTCGGGACTGCTAAAAAGTGTTTAACTTTTAATAAAGCATAAAGACCGAATCCCTAATAACCTTCCAGTTGTTTATTCAATTATCGGTCAAGATTTTAAATTTTTTCTATTTTTTCTATATATGAAAACGAAACAAGGCCGATTTCTCATATTTATGGTTAGTAGGAAAAAATCGCTCGGACCCGTCGATTTTTATTTCAAGGGGGACACATTTTGCGCTTAATTTTAACCCTGTCACTTTAACCCCTTAGGGGGGGGTTGAGATTTACTCCTAAATTCTTAAATGGGAAAGGGGATCGACTGATACCTCATTTTAAAGATCATCAAATCCTCTTTTCAACGCTTCCTACTTTTTTGAATTTGATGCAGTAGTTCGAGAAAATAATTTGGAATTTAATAACAAGTCAACATTGGAAAAATAATTGTTTTATAATCTTTACATTTTTTAATGGCCATTTTTTTTGGGAAAACGTCATTCTTTCTAAGCATAGCTTTCAGTTTTTGGTAGGGGTAACGAAGGGGGAGGGGGATAATTTCAAATAACGAGAATATTTACGTTCAAAACTTTACTTCTATTTTACTTACTTACTTTTTAATTTTACAAGTGTTCAAAATGTTGGCCTCCTGCTTCCATGCAGTCATACAGGTTTTGTTCAAAACTGTTTCGGACGTTCCGAAGCATTTCAGGTGTAATGTTCCGACATTCATCAATGATCCGTTGACGTAAATCGTTTAGAGATTCTGGTTCAGTTTTATAAATTTTACTCTTTAAGGTACCCCACAGAAAAAAATCTAACGGGCTTAAATCTGGTGATCTTGCAGGCCAATCCACTGGTCCTCTTCGTCCGATCCAAGGGAGTTTAAAGGTATATGGAAGGCCAATGCTGTAGAACAAAATGGTCCAGGCGTGCAGGGCAGCGGGAATAGGGGAATTGGCCCCGCGGAGTTTGCGCAATAAATAGTAGGTCAGGTCCGGACTTCCATAATTCTTTGTTACCATGTATAAACTTGAAATCAAAGGTCAAATTCAAGATAACTATACTTTCACTGTTTTTTAAATTTTTTGCACAACATCGTTGGTTATTAAACGATACTATTACAAAATATTTAAAATTATTGTGTAATATTGCATTTTATATCATCTGATTTAATATGGTAAGAATAGATGGCGCAACTTCACAGCCTTCTCTTTAAATGATCGATATTTTTGGGAGTTTTGTATTTTTACCAAAAATCTTAATAAAATAATTAACAACACGATTTTTTAATATAAATTTGAAACACTGTATGATAGTTTCACGTACTTATCACGAATTTTGTGATAAAAGAAGGGCAAGGTAGTGTGAGTTTAATCTAATTATCATATTTACGGATCGATATCTGAAAAATAAAACCTTGCCGAAAAAAAAAATTAAAATTGTAATCAGTGCCTCTGTAATTATGGTAAGTAAAAACTTACCATAATTTGAACTGGTTGTTTGTGTTTTAGGGTCATACAATATTTATAAATTTATAATTTGTATAAAAGTACAATAGTGTCACCTCATGCAGGTAATCTATATCTACAGCAAATTCAGTAAAAGATCCTAATTTCTTTATAAACAAATATAAAAAAAGCAAAAAGGAACTTTAACATAAAAATGTACTTTCTTTAATTTTATTAGTGGGACCTGTATATATTAAAATTTGCCTGGTCTACCCAGTAATTGATAGTTATAATCCTTTAAAAAGATGTACTAAGTTATTAACTGAAATATGAGTACCTAAGTGTAACACCTAATTTATTTTTAATCATCCACAGAAATACACAAACATTGTGGTATTCATCTAAAAGAGGGTTAAGATTACCTTACCTTTCTCACAGCTATTGCCTATAAAATTTTAATTTTCTATAGTTTATAATTGATATATTTTTATTCGGTTACCTAACGTTGCGTCTCATAAGAAGCACCTAATTTTAATATAAGAAACACTCACCTAAAGTAAAAAATGCCGGGTATGTTACGCTTGGATTTACAAGACAAAACCATAAAACCTCTAATCATTTTGTTACGATATTATAAGTAGGTAACAAATAATAAAAACAAAATAGTATCAATTTAATAAACACTAATCAATAAAATAAGAAGGTTTTTATCAATCCAAAAAACTTCTGCAACCACAAAATTAAATAACAAAGCAAAATAATTGAAATTACCGGCAAACGACAACGAAACAGGTAATTCGTTTGAAAGGGTTGACGGTACACAGTGGATATGGTTTCATACACGCCGCGCCGTCGCACAGAAAACGGTACTACGGCTCTGATAAAAGTTTAATGTGTTGCTTACCTACACACTAATTTATCAGTGTGTAAGTAGGCAACACATAATAAAATTTCGTTACTGCGCAGAATCGCGGGGGCCACTCATGACAGGTATTTTCATAGTGGGCTGGACATTTTTTGATCGAATATGTCATAGCATTGGGCTTCCATATACCTTCAAACTTCCTTGGTTCGACCCATCTGCCAGGAAACGTTACATTCAAATCCTGACGAACAGCAAAAGGCTTCGGGTCGATCTGACATAATAAAAAAATGGCAATATCGACCCAAACATTTGCAACATGTTATCTTAATTTTAAATATATTTTTCGGATAACCGCTATTCGACGTGACACTACCCATAATAAAATACAAACTTCTAGAAAAAATTATTTATTTATTTTTGATATAAACAACATACAATATAGACGATACATTTATCTTACATACAAGTTTAAATAAATTTAAGATTAGGCCAATTGTTGTAGCTATTCTTGTACGCCATTTGTTTTTATAGTAAAATATTAAAGAAAAGTTCATATTTTGTAAACAACGAAAGAAGCCTAAACTTAAACAAACTTGTATTTTACAACAATTTTTAGACCTTGCATCAAGGTCACCTATAAATATGGAGAGCTGATGCACACTTGATAGTAATAGGGTTTCTAGACCATAAATTACTATTAGACCAGGGTCGATAATTTTTGAAACCAAAAAAATAATAGTAGGATAAAACCCATTGGAAAAGGAAGAGAATATAACAAAAATTGATTTAAAATATTTATTTTTTCACCTCATTTTGACTTAATATCGAGAAAGCACTCTAATCTCGGTGTGGTAAGTCAGTGGGCTTTTTGTTCGTTGAAATACCTATTTTCTGATGGTGTAAAAATATACATTACTATGGTAAATATTCTCAGAAAATGCAAAGAAACGAAAAAAACTCGAATCCGATTTTTTTAAAATTATTATGTACATTTGGTTGTTAATTATAGTTGTATATTTCGACTTGCAATTTTTTGTTTATTAATGTAATATGAAATTTTACATTTTTTAAGTAATTAAAGAGTAAATTTTTATAAATAGCTTAAAATTGTACATAATAATTAAAAAAAATTGATTTTAGTATTTTTTTGTTTTTGTTTGCATTTTGTGAGAACATTTACCATAGTAATGTATATATACACCATCAGAAAGTAGATATTTTGACACGAGAATTTTCGATTGAAAGTTAAGGTGTTTTTTTGATATTAGGTTAAAATAAGGTAAAAAAATAAGTATTTTAAATCAAATAAATTACGGTGTGTTTGGGAGTTTAAAAGGTAACTTTTTACCAAATTTGGTGTTTTTTTTTAGAAAAAAAAACTAAAAACTTGGTTATTTGAATTTTTTACATAAATTTTGAGGTTGTGTGAAAAAAGTGTAAAAACAAAAGTTGTAGATCTTTTTATTACCTACAACGTAGCCATTTAACTTTTTTCCATAGGGTTTGCAGTTTTGCCGGAAATCAAGATAAACTGTTTTTTACCCTTAAAAACTCACCCCCTTCCATTTCCCTGACCTCAGATCGCCCGTAAATTATTTTTCCATTCATTTTTATTACATTCTCTTCCTTTTCCAATAGGTTTCATCCTACTATTATTTTTTTTGCACCTTTACCATTTTTAAAGGCTTCAGCCCTGGTCTATATAAAAATATTGCCGACTTAGATTATCAAAAAATAGTTTTTACAATTCAATAATTGGCTAATATTTTTTATAAAAAATGGATCAGATCAAAAAGCAACTGTTACAATTCGGTTATTGTCTGAGAATATTTTATGACTAACATGTCTAAATTAAAAGTTCATTTAAAGAGGCAATTAAAACTTGCCGATATCCAACAAAGATGACTATTACAATTTCGTTCTGATTGACCATAAAACACATATTAATTTTGAAAATCATTCATTATAAAAAATAAATGGTATGGATACTTGAAAATGGATATAAATTATTGGCCATAAGTAGAATGGGACAGGATACATATAAGTTTCAAAGGGCTATCGAAAAAAACAGGTTGAAATTTAAAGTATAAAGCAAATCCTTAATCAATCACATGTCCCAACTATCCCTATTATTTTGTTCTATCTAAACTAACTAGAACTAACACCTGATGTTGAGCAAAGAAATATGTGTTAAATCATAAATTATCTGAATCTGAATGGTTAATGTTTTAAGTTGGTCATCTAAATAAAATCAAAAACTGTGTTTTTGAAAAAAAATTAATGGAAATTTCAAACCACAACTAACCGGCTTCTTCACGAAATACCAATCTTTACATTTAGTCAGGTTATGTTACAACAAAATACGACGAAACAGTGCTTGATTATTTTACACCATATGCCGAGGCTCCATGAAGTGACTAAGATCTTCATAAAATTGGATTACTACTCTGGAATTTAATTTAATGTTTTATGACATCATACCAATTAATGTAATTAAAGTGTTGACGTTTTTGTAAATTACTATTTTAAACTGTGAAAGGCTTTCGCGGCCATTGTCTAATGTTTCAATGGTTTTCGGGTTGTTAGGCCGGCGTCGATTGTCTGGTTGACTTGACGTTTCGCCAACACGAGCGGTTGGCATCTTCAGAAGTAGCTACCTGGTTGACAGTATGCGAACTACTGGTCTTTGCGTGTTCGTAGCTCGTATTTATACATTGTATTGGTACATTTAGTAAGGTTATGTTACAACAAAATACGACGAAACAGTGTGTGTAGCTTGATTATTTTACACCATATGCCGAGGCTCCATGAAGTGACTACGATCTTCATAAAATTGGATTACTACTCTGGAATTTAATTTAATGTTTTATGACATCATACCAATTAATGTAATTAAAGTGTTGACGTTTTTGTAAATTACTATTTTAAACTGTGAAAGGCTTTCGCGGCCATTGTCTAATGTTTCAATGGTTTTCGGGCTGGTTAGGCCGGCGTCGATTGTCTGGTTAACTTGACGTTTCGCCAACACGAGCGGTTGGCATCTTCAGAAGTAGCTACCTGGTTGACAGTATGCGAACTACTGGTCTTTGCGTGTTCGTAGCTCGTATTTATACATTGGGGAGGCAGTGGGACGGGCTTTAGTTATTTTCGGTTCCAGTCGGTTCCGGTCGGTTTTGTTTGCAAAGGGTGCAATTCTAGCACTCTTAAGTATGGGGACCCATGTTTTGTTGATCTTAACTGCTTCCTCATTCTTATTAAAGTTGTTTATATGCTTTTCTATTTCTATGGCTTCTCTGTAGAGTCGGGAGTGGTATTAAATATCAGACCACCTGATGTGGCCTGATATTTAAGATTAAAAAATCAACCACCCACCTCATTACGCTTTAAAATGCAAGAGAAAGGGTAATATAAACAAAAAGCTAGTTTTTATATATCATGTATCCAGAATATGTATATTAACTTTCAAAATTATGGGATAAGCATTTATAGGCCCATATTCTATTAGCTCTTTAAGATCTAGAAACCCCACTTAAATTATAAACATAGTTTAAAATACATAATCTAAAGATTAGACATTCCACTAAATAATAATAATAATATAATATTTTATATAAAGAAAATAGGAATGTTTCAAACTTAATAATAAATTGCTAAAAACAGAAAATTCCAAGTAACAAAATATTACTTAATATTTAGAAAAAAAAACATAGATTAAATAGATATCACATTATTACTTAAAGTAGTTCTTTAAGGTTTTGAATGGATTTTCTCAACAAGTCTTGTTGTGTTCGAGAATGTTTTATTTCTAATTCTGCTAATTCGATTAGACTGAAAAAAAAAACTTTATTAAGTATATTGTGCCTAGAACATTATCATTAGATAAAAAGTATAATAAATAATAAAAAGTATACTAAAAAAATAAAGATCATTGACCAAGACATCTTTTCTAAAATTATATTAAAGCTTCTTCTTCTTTTTCTTCTTTTCTGGAAGCCGTCTTGATTCACTACCGGAGGTAGCGCAGCCTCTTGGGCTTTATGTGCCTAATCCCCATTATCTTTTATACCAATCCTCCCATTGGTCTTGTTCCTTCTACAAGTCTGTATAACCCCGAAACTGGTTTGATAATATATTCCTGTGGGCTCATTTTCGGTTGCCCAAATAATGCCTGTCTTTTGTGATTCAATGCTTTACATTTGCACAGGATATGGTAGGCTGTTTCTTCCCCCTCGTCGCACATTCTGCAACTTGGGTCCCCATTGTATAAGCCTATCTTGTGTAGGTGTCCTCTTAGGTTATCGTGCCCTGTTAGTAACGCTACTGTTTGCAGTCACAATAGACCGATCGGTCGCGGTGGAAGGGTGTTATACCCACCCACTTTAAACCTAAAAACCCTACTGTTATGTGAAGTCTTTTTCTACTTTGTCTTAGTAGTTCTTCCTTCGTTCTTTTGGATGGGACCCTTATGAAGCTTTTTCCATGTCTAATTCTACTGAAGTTTCCTCAGTATTAATCGTGTTTGTTTCGGATCCATTCCCTGTTTTGCCCTCGTGCTGTGGTTTTAGTCACTCCAAGGGCCCAACCGCTGTGTTTACACGTCGTTGTCGTGGTTGGGCCCAGTAGGATCTTTTGGAAAATGCGCTGGAGTTGCTGGTTATCGGCAACTCTTTTGGCTAGCGTATGAAACGTGATCCGAAGGTAAGATGAACACAAGGCTTAACTCAAGTTATTAGCATACCGTGCTGATGAGTGAATGACTTCCTGTGCCTTAAACAGGTGTCTCCAACGGTGCCTCTGAGATACAGCGCGACCTCTCAGAGTATCTAGCCTTACTGCGGTAATGCGGGGCTCTGTCGTGGTGGACTATTACTTCCCTAGCTCCGAACAGAAAGCGGATAGAACCGCTTTCATAGGAAAAAAGTGACAAAGGTGCGCTGACCAAAACGGATAAATCCGTTTCGAGAGGAGCCACTCAAGGTCATAAACAGACAAAGGTGCGCCGACCGAAACGGGTGAATCCGTTTCAAAAGGTGCCCCTGAAGTCACCGGCGCCTGTTTCACGGGGAAGGGCTAATCCATCCCGAACAAACAGGTGCTTAGGAAGGGATCCCTGAATCCAAACAGAAGGCGGGCAGAACCGCCTTTATAGGGAAAAGGGTTCCCTGGCTTTAAACAGAAAGCGGATAGTTTTCCGTAGGGTAAGGCCGGAGATGCGGCCTCAGAAAGAACATCTGGTTCCTGTAACAAGGATCTGTTAGCTCCCCACGTCACTAGACCGGGAGAGGAGGACATGACGGATTTAATCGTTTGCTCGTCATACTCTCCAGGAGACAGGGACACCAGAACACATCAGTACACATATTGTGCTCGTGTCCGGTAGCGACACGAGTAAGAGGAGATGTAAGAACTCTCTCCCAATCTGGTATCGGATTCATTAGAAGTCTGATCCTATTGGGCGAAATATAAAAAGGTGTGAGCCACAATAGACCGAGCGGTCGCAGTGGAGGGCGAAAAAAGTCCACTCACTTTAAACCTACCACGTACCTACCTACCTCAGGATGTTCGATGGAATAGGCTTTCAGATTTCTGTAAGTAAGTGGCCAAAATTGTTATTAATATGTGAAGAGCATAAAAAGATCATGTGTATTAAAAGGATAGCTAAAGAGTTTCTACTGTTGCTAAAACCAATTTCTATAGCACTGAATGCAATGCAAAAAAGGTGCATTTTACATATTAAAAAAGTTACTGGCTATTTTTGACAGTTTTGGCTTTGAAGAAGAAAGAAGCTTGCGTCAATATCAATTATTATTTAAGAACATATTTGTTCAAGCTCTAACCCCCTTTCACATTTGGCCTAAAATTTTGAATCCTATCCAATAAACAAAGAAGAATATCCATTACTAGCTAAACAAAAGAGAGATGCTTTAAACATTGTTTCCAAATATTTTGCAGACACAGGATTATTACCATTACTAATTTATTTGGAAGCTAAGTCGGACCCTTTTCACAAAACTGTGTTTTCAGAGAAAATAATCAAAAATGCAACAGTAGTACAGTGGTGTAGATCTCAAAATGTTACAGAAATTAAGCAAGTCCTCCCTATAGTAAGGTGACCAGATTTTTAAATGAGCAAAACGGGACAACTCTGAAGGAGGGGAAGGGGGGTATCAACAAAAATTTTCATACAGAATAAAAATAATATCGTAATATTTTTTTTATTTTTACCTTAAGTACAATTTGTAAATATAAAAAAATGTATAATATTTTATTCCTTGACATATTTTTTATTTGAATGAACTTGTTTTAGTAGATTGTTGTCATTTTTTAAAATATTGTAAAAATCTTCACAAGAATTTGTCAAATTATATTTGACACATAAAATGGCTTTCAAAGTTTCAACACTTAATTTTGATTTTTCTAATGCCCACACTTGATTTACTGTGGAAAACACGCGTTCAGTTGCAGCGTTAGTTCCAGGTAAAGATAGTGCATATTCCACAATTTTTAAAACATGTATGGATGTAGCAGATTTCTAATATTTATTTGTTTAATTAGCTTGCTAGCACGCAGTATGAACACGAAGTGTATCATCTGAGAGACAAATACAATGTAACTGGGTAGCAAAAGCAATATGTTAGTCGTCGTGGCCCGTAGGATTCTTAGAACGCAAAACAATGATTTTCACAAATATAAAATTTAACTTAATTCTAAAAGACGGGACTTTTGAAAAATGTCGCGGGACGCGGGACAAATTGTGAAAAATCGGGACTGTCCCGCCCAATGCAGGACGTCTGGTCACCTTACCCTATAGTGCTTTCTATTTTGTGTGCCTGTGCATCGTCTGCTGATATCAAAAGGATGTTTTCTACTTATGGACTAGCACATTCAGATATAAGAAACAGACTTGGCAGTGACAAAGCAGCTTAACTAGTATATCTATTTAAGCATTATAACACTTAGGTTTTTTTATATTTTTTTGTTTAAATTAAGTATTTTTTTTGTATTAAAAGGTTTTTTTAGTTTTGATGTTTATTTAAGTTTTATTTTCGTAATAACCGGCTGTTCTTTTCGATTATTAAATTAAAATAATAAATAACACCAAATAAAAATGCGTATGGATTTTATTTTTTCTATGAACAAATATAGTTTAGGTGTTAAAACTTTAAAACTCTTTTTAAATTATTCATGATTTAAAAAAAAAATCTACTGATGAAAATCATGATTTTAAACATCTCAATCCTGATTTTCTCTTACCTCTTTCTAAAGGCATGTAACCTTCTTGTCTTAAAATCCAAAAGTTCTTCTTTTGCCTGAGCAGATATGGCCTCAAATTGTTCACAGGCTGCTGACTGTGCCATTTCAGCCTGTAAAATATTGACATTTATTACTTAGAAATAAAAAATAATAATAATAACAAATGTTTAGCAATGTGTATAACTAACCTACTGTAATCTTCTGAAAAACTATGAAAATATAATAAAGTAATGTTTGTTTAATTGTACAGGGTTATTTATTTTAAAGTAAACAGGGCTTTATTTTTGAACTTCCCTGTACTTTTTTAAAAAACGAATATAGCCATTTCGGGTATTTTTTTCCGTAGAATTCAATAATCTAATCAGAAAAACATTTGAAACAAAAACAAAAGAGTTACAGCACGAGTGACGTATTTTTTAAATGGAATACCCCGTATATTTTATATCAATGGATAAAGATTTTCACGAGGAATTCGGTGATATAGGGGTTGCTGGGTTTATTGCCTGCGGTTCTGCTGCAATTGTCTAAAAACTGCATGATACTATAAGGATAGTTTCACCTGAAAAAACCTGGCTGCCACAGGTCAGAGGTGCTTATTTGTCAATGTCAAGAATTTTAAAAATACGTTTATTACTTTTCGGAGAAGTTTTATAATGAGGTTTTCATCAGAAGAACGGCTTCAAATTATATTATATGCTAAAAATGATATGATATATCTATTTCTAAACCAAGCAGCAAAATTACAATAAACGGAAACAATTAAAATACAATAAAAGGTAAAATATGTTGGTAATAAGAACACCTATAACAAAAAATTATAATATTACTAATAATTTAAATGTTCTATATGACCCCAGTTATTTTCGAAACATGATGTATAACCCCTCCTTAGCCTTTCTAAGCTCGCCGATATAATTTGAGGTTCTTGGTTAAGACGAGAAATTTCATTTTCATTTTTTTCTCTCATTTCTTCCGTGTTTGTGTTCCCATTTTGGTAAACGACATTTTTCAAGTGACCCCATAGAAAAGTGTCCAAAATTGTAATATCTGGACTATTAAGCGGCCATCTCATAGTGCCATAACGTCCAATCCACTGATTGTATTGGCGATTGAGATACTGCACAACTTGACGAACAGCATGGGTCAGCATGGAACAACATCCGTCTTGTTGCCAAATTATCTTGCGATACGTTTCGTGTGGCAATTCTTCTAAAATGTCCTCAATATCGTTTTCAAGAAGATTGAGATATCTTTCTTCAGTTGAGGATCCCTCATAGAATATTGGCCCGACAATTCTATTGTTAAGCACATCACACCAGACATGAAGAGAAGACCTCCCTTGGTATTTAATCTCTTGAAATTTTCTGGGATTTTGTCTTGCCCAGCTGTGCGTATTGCGTCGGTTAAACATCCTCGATGTAGTGAACGTAGCTTCATCCGTTCAAAGAATAGTTTGAAACAGGGTAGGATCGTTATCTTGTTCATGGATTAAAATTTGGGAAACAAATTGAAAGCGAAGTACCTTTTGTTCACGTGTTAAATGCTGCACTAGAAGAACGTGATATGGAAGATACTTAAAATATTTCAGTGTTCTCTGCACCGTCGCATAGGTTACTCTTCTTCTTGCAGGGCCATACCACAAGTCTCTAACTGCGTCAGTAATTGACTTCATGCCATACAAAGTAAAATAATTTAGAATAGCTCGATCCCGGTTCCTTTTTCTCATTGTAGTCCTTTTTTAATATGTAACTATTTTGTTTCTTCGAATAAGACCTTCAGTTTTAAAATCGTTTTTACTGATATATTTCGGTGGAAATTTGCAACATATCTTCGTTGTGTTTCCCTGGCGTGTTCTCCACATTTATAATAGAGAGTTATAATTTGAAGCCGTTCTTCTAATGAAAACCTTATTATAAAACTACCCCAAAAAGTAATAAACGTATTTTTAAAATTCTTGTCTTTGACAAATAAGCACCTGTGACCTGTGGCAGCCAGGTTTTTTCAGGTGAAACTATCCTTATAGTATCATGAAGTTTTTAGACAATTGCAGAGGAACCGCAGGAAATAAACCCAGCAACTCCTATATCACCGAATTCCTCGTGAAAATCTCTATTGATATAAAAATATATGGGCTATTCCATTTAAAAAATACGTCACTCGTGCTGGAACTCTTTTCTTTTTGTTTCAAATGTTTTTCTGATTAGATTATTGAATTCTACGGCAAAAAATACACGAAATGGCTATTTCTTTTTTTTTAAGTACAGGGAAGTTAAGAAATAAAGCCCTGTTTACTTTAAAATGAATAACCCTTTATATAACAGTTAATATATGTCTGGTAGTTCAGTTTTGTGTACGAACAGAGTTACCCAACAAAAACTGAAAAGGGTCATATTTAAAGTTTCCTTTCTTTAAAAAAAAATGTAAATAGCTATATTTTATTTTTTTCTGTAGAATTCCTAAAGACCACTAAAGCAAATAATTTGAATTGAAATGAACAACATACAACTATTTCAGAAAACGAAGCTCAAAAAAGTGCCAAACCTGGCAATTTCTTCAAAATGCTTAGATTTGCACGAAAATTTGAGATTGGGCCTAACTTACCCCCTTTTTCAAAATCTATATTATGCCGATGGGCGCTCTCTATTTTTTAGGGGCAAAAACTACCCTTCATTGCTAAAACCTATATGAGTAAAACTATACATTTAAGCTTAAGTTAAGTAAAATTTGACTAAAATAAGTTAAAAAAGTAGTATTTTGTTTCTTTGAAACATTATTTGAAATATTTTAGCCGTTAAAAATCAACCTCTGCTATGATTTAAAAAAAAATATTTACCCTAAAAATTAATATATTTTCACAGTATTTTGCAGGAATTGGGATTACGCTTAACTTACCCTTCTCTTCTAAATTTCCATTATGGTGAAGGTGGCTTTTTATTTTTTAGGGGTGAAAACTACCCTTTATTGCAAAAACCTTGAAAACTTTCATATTAAATCTTAAGTCACATAAAATTAGGCTCATATAATTTGAAAAATAGTTATTTAATTTTTTGAAACATTATTTAATATATTTCAACCCTTTAAAATAAACCCTAATTATGATTTAATAAAAAAAAATGTATACTCTAAAAAATTAACACATTACCACAGAGTTGTAATTAAAAAATGTAACTGCTTAAAAATATTATTAATTTAAATTTGTAATTTTTTAATCCTCAAAAATCTACCTCTAACAATAATAAAATGCAAAAAATAGTACAAAAACGCGGGTTTTTTAAAAAATGTATCGAATCGCTTTTAGAATGCTCTAAAAAGTTGTTTTTTTTTTAAGAGCTATAAGGTCCTATACATTAAAACTGTTTAAAACCCTTACTTTTTACGGGTGAGTTTAAAAGGCTAAAACAAGGTATTGCTCATCTATACACACACGTTTTAAACGTTTGTATCTCAACTAATTTCCGTCATGCAATAAATTAAAAAAAGCAAAATATTTGTAATTTAAAAAGCTACAATTTGATGCCTTAAAAATTTTTAAGTATCTTCTTTAGTTTTCGAGTTATTTTCAAGAAAGGGTCATTTTTTATTAACATTCTGAAATTTGATTTTTACTTGCAGCTCGATTTTTTTCAAAATTAAACAATTTAAATCGGTTAAAACTTTAAAATGTATTTTTGACACATAAATAAAGAAAATTGATAAAGGGCTACGACTCATTTTAATTGGGGTCGTAATTAGGGGGTTGTTTCGAAGATTTTGGCACTTAACCCTATTTTAATTATAACTCACTCAACTTTTATAATTCAAACTTTTTTTTAAGATAGGTCTTTCCTCAAAAAATACGTAGATTTTGCGTCATTTGCCTTTGAAACTGAAATTTTGTGTTTGATGAAAAACAGCTAATCTTTAGCAAACCACAACTTGGTTTGTATTGCACAGCACAGCAATGACAAAAAAAAAACATTTTATTCGTTTAAACTATAGTATTGTTATTTACAGTTTTTTTTTTTTTTTGATAAAATGCATACTTATCGAGTTATTTGTAAAAACACGATTAAAGACGTTGATTTTATTGACGAAAAACTTCGACTTTCGATCGCGAATAATTTGAAAACTAGGCATTTTACAAAAAAAAAATGCATAGAACATTTTTTGCCAAGAAATCATTTTTTCATTGATTCCTGTGATCAAAATATAAAAAAAATCCACCCCCGAGATGGTTTGGCATTCACCCTCAAGGTAAAGGCGCCCTTCGGCATGACAGATTTAGATCCTTGGACTATTCCGTAATTACTGTCAAAATTTTAAGTCATTCTATGCATTTTGAAAAAATTGGGAGGCAAAATGGTTCGTTTCCTGGACTATATTTCTTACTTTCTAAAAAAGTGCTGTAAGTATTTTTTTGGTAAATTTGAAAAATAATGTGCGATGGAAAATAATAAAAGTACGCAACTTGGTCCTAATTATAAGATTTCTTTATCGTTTATGGTTCCAAAAATCCAGGGGTCGAGAATATATATCATGATATATATCCGATATATATCAAATGATTTTTTATGATATATATCAATACAAAAATGGTTTAAAAATTTTATATTATTAAGTAATTTTTAACGTTTGTTACTGTATTTCTACTTCCCAAATGTAAATGGCGTTAGAATAGAGTTAAAAGATACTCCCTATAGTAAGTTCTAATCCATAAATGACAACACTTCTGCCCGCATTAATGGCGTCAATCGTGTCAGAAAAAATTCGTTATGAAAGAGTAAGTTTTTTTTGTGGTTATTTTATTATTTTTTACAAAGAAAGTAATTGACAAAGTGAAGAAAAAATTTTACTTCATTATTGAGTATTTAAGAAGGATTACATAGCTTTTGTATTTATAGATAAAAACTGTTTAATAACAAAATGGATATATATCAAACATTTGATATATATCGGATGTATATCACAAATATCGGATATTTTTGAACCCTGCAAAAATCCCAATAATATTGCTAAACACACAGCTAAGGTTTACGAAAATGCAAAATATTTTAATGTAGTGTTAAGGTGCTTATTCTTTTAGTGAGGCTGTCGCGCGCAGCATGTTCGTTAGCGTTGCCGCGGAAAGTAGATTCCATACTTTTATGCGCAGCAAATATCAACACCGCCGTGGTCAAACTAAGTTTGGAATGCTGCGCGCAGCTGCCTCATCAAATAGATATGTGCCTTTATATGATATAATATGCATGCAATAAAGCAGTAAATACATCTATTAGCTAACACAGTACGTTTCGTGTTACTATAAATACCTCTTGAACTTCAGGTGCCTTTGAGGAGAAGCATAAAACATAATAAAAAGTGTTAGTGATTTTGGCAGGTGTCGTATAAAACTATATACACTGTGTTAAAAAAGTCCAGGACCTCCTTAATAATTCGTGAACGCGCCCTTTTATCAAAAAGTGTCCCAAAGAAAAATTGTAGATTTCTTTCAGATCTACATTAGGAAGATAACTTTGCATATACAGGAGGCATCACAGCAGTAGTAGAGACCAAAGTTTCCTTTTTTTAAATAGAATGGTATATTTTTTTTATGTATTTTCCGATTCTTTGTGTAGAATTTTAACACAACTTCATGTAACATATACTATACCTAACTTCAACAGATTAAAAGATACAATGGTTTAAAAAATTATTATGTTAAATTTATTATAAATAAAACATGCAAATACTAACCCATAAAAAAAGAAACGATACAAAAAAAGTATTTAAACAATAAACCTATTTAATTAAATGTTGAAAATGACCCCCTTGAACGGTTTGACAATGTGCCAAATTGTAGTAAAAAGCATTTGCTACGTTTTCTAACATATCGGGAGTTATCAATTCACATTCTGCTCTAATTATGTCTTGTAATATGTTAATATGTTCCGGCTTTGTCACAAAAACTTTATTTTTTAAATGCCCCCAGACAAAGTAGTCTAGGGGTGTAAGATCGGGGCTTCTTGCTGGCCATTCAATTTCACCTCTCAACCATATTTGACGAAAATTAGCATTAGCATGTCTTCTTATTTCTGGTACTATCTGATTTTCCAGCAAATCCAGATATCGGGTGGAATTTCAATTATCCTTAATAAAAAATGGTCCTATTATCCTATTACCAAATATACCTGCCCAAACATTTACCTTTTCAGGATAATTGGTATGTGTTTCACGCATCCAGTGCGGATTTTCATTTGACCAATATCTGCAATTATGTAGATTCACTGTGCCATTCAGCATAAACGTCGATTCATCAGAAAAACCAATGTTTTTTAAAAATCGATTTTCTTCACATTTTTGCATCATGAGATCACAGAATTCTAAGCGGCGGTCAAAATCATCTTCAAATAATTCCTGTACTAAGGTGATTTTATAAGGATAAAATTTATTGCTTTTTAGGACATTTCGAACCGATATAAAATTAGCGTCTGACTGGTTGGCAACTAGACGTAATGATAAATTTGGGTCTTCAACAAAATCCTGTAGTATTTCTAGACTTTTTTGATCATTGCTTACGGTTTTTGGCCTCCCTGTTCATTGACGGTTTTTGCAACTTTTAGTTTGTTCAAATCTCTGAATTGTTCTTATCACTGTAGATTTCGAAATTGGTGTGTGGTCTTGAAATGTTACATTGAAAAGGTCTTGGGTTTGTTGGTAAGATCGGTCGCGATCTCCGAATCCTCGAATCATAAGAAGTGTGATTATTTCTCTCTTAGAAAGTGACATACTTATTAAAATATAATTAAAACTAATTTATAAATTAATTCAAGTGTTTAATAAGACAATAATTATGAGTAATCTGACACTTACAGATGTCATAAATAAGCAAAAAAGTAATGAAATTACTCAACAGGTAAAAACGTTTAAAAAGTAACTAATAACTAATAACATTTTTATTGATAAAGTACTTTTTAAAACCTTTGTATCTTTTAATCTGTTGAAGTTAGGTATAACATATGTTACATGAAGTTATGTTAAAATTTTGCGTAGAATCGAAAAATACAAAAAAAAACCATTCCATTTAAAAAAAGGTAACTTTGGTCTCTACTACTGTTGTGATGCCTCCTGTATACGCAAAGTGATCTTCCTAATGTAGATCCGAAAAAGATCTATAATTTTTCTTTGGGACACTTTTTGATAAAAGGGCGCTTTAACGAATTATTAAGGGGGTCCGGGACTTTTTTAACACAGTGTACGCTACTGCAAACAATTAAGGGAGTAGGAAAAAATTGTGATTTTTTTTAGTCATTTATGGAGAGCAATATTTCTGTGAAAAATAGTCCTATCGAGATCGTAAAAAAAGGGTCTTGAAGCTTGAAGATTCTAGTTTTCAGATCTTTTGGCCAAAAATTTTTAAGAGCGACAGTTATCGAGTATTTCAAAGGAATAACACGAAAAAAAAATGTAAATTTTTTGTGTTCTTCTTTTAGGTCCACAGACTTGGAATTTTTTTTACAATAAAATCATAGTATAAGCTTGATAGCCTGTTCATTCAGTTTTATTTTTCTTTTTTTTAATTTTTCTCTACGACGATTGGTTCCGGAGATATCCGATTTTAAATGCAAAAGGATCCTTTTGGCTTTAACCATCGATATCTTAGCAACCAATCATTAGTCAGAAAATTGAAGAACAGTTCCAAAATCGGCAATAAATTTCCTACAAAGTTAGTTTCCGGCGGTTGAATTTTTTATTTTTTTTTATCCTCAATTTTAACCTAAAAAAAGTAAAAAAAAATCCTTGTTCTAAAAAAACCTTCGCCTCTTTGCGAATATTGATGAGGAGTCTAATGTTTGCACAAATTTTTATACCCCAATCCACCCCAACAACCCTGCGAATTGGCACAGCCACCAATCGAGTGGTGTTACTAAACCGTTTGATTAAAAATTAAAAAAAAAATTAAAGGAGCACAATTTACAATTATGACTTCTCTGTGACTTTCGTAAAAATAAAAAATTGAGTTGTTTTCTTTTTTAATTTTCTTACAATTAGGCACCTTTTATCCATTGAATTTTGAAATTCAACAAAATTTATTTTTTTTTGATAAAAAAAGGGATCCCGCAATTTTCTTATGGAAAATGGGTTTTGGAAATTTTTTTTAAACTTTGCACACTCAACACACAAGAGGACAAATGGACCAAAAATTGAAATATACAAAAAAAATCATTTTTGATAAAAAAATCTGCTTGTCGAAAAAATATGAACTACCATGAGAAAATAGATTGTTATTATACAAATGTTCCAAAAATGCAAAAAACGAAATCAAACAGTAATTTTTTTTGTATTTTAACGTGAAATAATAAATAAAAAACTTGCTTCAAATTTGCTTCTAAACCTGATTTCGAACTTACTAAAGAAAATTTGAATTTATGAAAAATTAAAAAAAAAGTCAACATTTTTGCAAATAGGCATTTTATTACTTTTACTTGATTATCTTTACATTACTAAACATTAATAAAAATAAATATATATATATACACACACCGGCATAATTAGGGGAACGGGTAAAATTTACACTAAGTTTGACTTTAATTTTCTCTTGAACCCTTCCTCGATTTTGACTTTTTTTTTTTGTTAAATTGTTAGTTCCTGGTTCTTTAAGAATACGTTAGAGGTATTGCTGATTTTAAACAATTGGTCTTAATGTCATATACAGGGCAAAAAAGAAAGTAATGTTTTTTTGTCAATTTTTGGGACACTCTGTAGAGTGAACGAATAAAATTCGATATCGTTCGATAAAGCGAAATTAAAGATTGATCCTTTCTGAGCATTTTC
The DNA here is from genome assembly GCA_019359885.1 of Listronotus oregonensis. Taxonomy (NCBI): domain Eukaryota; kingdom Metazoa; phylum Arthropoda; class Insecta; order Coleoptera; family Curculionidae; genus Listronotus; species Listronotus oregonensis. The sequence goes on from JAHBCN010002307.1 coordinate 26,518, forward strand.
TTTTTTTATTCACTCGGATACCTCAAATTTTAAAGACGCTACAGGGTGTTGTCAAAAATAGTGCATTGGCCTACTTTATAAAGGTCAATGAATTTTCCTTAATCTTTTTTGATATGTTATAGAGACCATTAAGTCTAAAATCGTTATGGCATTAACTTTTATTCCTGACAGTGTTACCGTTACCTATACAGGGATAAATAAAATCCCTTCCATGTTTTTCATTTTGTGAAATGGTATTTTCGAAGGCCTTCCTTCACACTTGATCCAGGCTTAGGACTGGTCCAATTTGTGCTTTAGTGCATAAATTGGAGCGTGTTTAAAGGCCAACGGGCCAAACGAAAAACAAGAACAATAAATTAACAAAAGATAACGATTTAAAACACCAACAATAACAATAATTATTGTTTTAATAACGCGTGTGACCTCCACGCGCCCTTATGATCGCAGTCATCCGTCTTCCCATACTCATAATAACATTATCAATCAACTCTTGAGGCAGATTATCCCAGATCTCAACAAGAGCTGCTGCTGCTTGTTCGGGATTTTGGACTGCGGAATCCTGGATCTTAATCGACGACCTAACATGTCCCAGACATGTTCGATCGGATTAAGGTCTGGAGAACATGCTGGCCAATCCATTGCCCTTATTTCGACAACATTTAGGAAGTCGGAGACACAACGGGCCACGTGAGGGCGGGCATTGTCGTGCATCAGCAAAAAGTTGTCTCCGATATGGGGGGCGAATGGTACGACATGCGGTTGTAGGATATCTTGGATATATCCATGTGCATTTAAAGCGCCATTAACAACAACCAACTCTGTTCGGCCTCCTAAACATATCCACCCCAGACCATTACCGAACCTCCACCGAAGGAAACATTAGGAGTAAAATTAAACTGTTCATTTGCTTCTCCTCGGCGGCGATATAGTCTCTCCCCGCCATCGATTGAGTTAACGCAAAAGCGGCTCTCATCCGTAAAAAGAACATTTGCCCACTGGTCATTTTCCCAATTTTCATGCTCCCTAGCAAAGTGTAGTCTCGAAACTCGATGGCGTCGCTGAAGTTGTGGAGCTTTCTTCGTTCTATAGGCCTTCAAACCAACTTCTTTGAGTCTTCTACTAATGGTCCGATCACTTGTTCTTCTTCCACGTACTTCCTCCATCTCGTTTCTTAATTGTGGCACAGTTCTGGCCTGTTTCGTAAGCTTTGTAAGACTACAAATCTGTCATCTCTAGAGGTGGTTATTCGTTTTCTACCTTGGCCTGGAATCCTTTTATACTCCCCAGTTTGCCTCCAACGTCTGACATTACGGTAGATTGTGGATTTTGTTTTTCCTAACACATCAGCAACATAAGAGTAAGATCTGCCATCTTCAATCAACGCTACGGCCCTAGCCACATTAGTAGGAGTCATATCACTCATGTTGGGGTTTTAGCAATCAAAATTTTGAATCTGACTTTTGCCTAACTTTGACAATATCCGATGACATAAACAAAACGGTAATACGAAATGGTGGCAATAGATTATCCCTGTATAGGTAACGGTAACACTGTCAGGAATAAAAGTTAATGCCATAACGATTTTAGACTTAATGGTCTCTATAACATATCAAAGAAGATTAAGGAAAATTCATTGACCTTTATAAAGTAGGCCAATGCACTATTTTTAACAACACCCTGTAGCGTCTTTAAAATTTGAGGTATCCGAGTGAATAAAAAAAGAAAATGCTCAGAAAGGATCAATCTTTAATTTCGCTTTATCGAACGATATCGAATTTTATTCGTTCACTCTACAGAGTGTCCCAAAAATTGACAAAAAAACATTACTTTCTTTTTTGCCCTGTATATGACATTAAGACCAATTGTTTAAAATCAGCAATACCTCTAACGTATTCTTAAAGAACCAGGCTACAATTTAACAAAAAAAAAGTCAAAATCGAGTGAAGGGTTCAAGAGAAAATTAAAGTCAAACTTAGTGTAAATTTTACCCGTTCCCCTAATTATGCCGGTGTATATATATATATATATATATATATATATATATATATATATATATATACAGGTTTATACAGATATGGGTCGGCAAGGCCTTCTTTTCCGAAATACAGGGTGTTTACCACAGAGCTAACATGTGCTTAGAAGTAAATGGTGGAATTTTTAAAAATTATAAAACCTAGCTAATGTTTTGCCGAACATAATATAAGAACAATAATTTTATTGAAAATTAAAATACATATTATTTAATTATACATTTTGTTTTATTTTTTTTAATTTGCTATAATAAAATCAGATGCGTAGTAATTTTTTTAAATCCAAATATCTCGAAAACGGTTGCTCATATCAACTTTTAGTAAGTATACCTTTTTGACGTAAAAATGACAAAACAATTATTTAATTTACTTAAAAATGTAATACAGGGCCGTACCAAAAAGTTGTGATTGTTCAAAATAGTAAAAAGACGTGTAAGGTGGCTCTCCCTACAAGTAAGAGCCGTTATAAGATTAGATTCGAATCCGTCATACCAAAAAACCCCCGAATACCAATTTTTACTCCATTTTTATATTATCGTAGATTTTATTTAAAAAATTAAATTAAAATTTTATCACCCTGTAATATATATATATATATATATATATATATATATATATATATATATATATATATATATATATATATATATATATATATAATAATATATATATATATATATATATATATATATATATATATATATATATATATATATATATATATATATATATATATATATATATATATATATATATATATATATATATATATTACAGGGTGATAAAATTTTAATTTATTTTTTCTTATTATATTGAAATTTATTGATTGACGAACTTTGTTTACTTTTTTGTGTCATGGAAATGAGCACAGATTTTATGTAATTTGTCACTACCTCCAGGTAAATTGATTTACTTTGAATTGATTTTTTTATATATACTTTACTTAATTTTACTTTCTTTAAACATAAAACTTTGAAAGAAAAAAACTGTATCAACTTTCTAGGTTATGTCTAGCACTTAGCTATGAAACCGCTTTCTTTTGTCTTTTTCGACCCCTGGAGGAGCGTGGTTACTTTAGCGACTGAATATGGACTCATCCCTCTTTTTCGGGGTTAATTCGTTTATATACCCCAAGAACAATTGCCACTATTTTAGGTAACATGGCGTCTTTCCAGGCACCTAGATAGAATTTTAGCTGGACAAATAGGGCAATTTTGAATAATAAAATTTTAACTTTATTACTAAGCCTTACTTTGCTGTTATCATCTGGGCAGCTATAATCTCACTTGATATTTAGAAAATTTAATGCTCTTTTTAATGGTGTATAGTTATATAAGTTTCCTTTTGATCTTGTTACAATTATTTGCATGTAAACAACTTGATGTCATCCTTTCTGACTTCTTATATTTTAATATTTTTATATTTTTCAAATAAACCTCCGTTTAAATCTTAAACTAATACTAAATCTAAATAAATGATAATTTTACACATCTTTTATGACTAATTATAAGGTTTAGGTTTTTATATTAATTCCACAATATGAGTTTAATAAGCTCGATTTTTGTCTTTTAACGCGTCCCGCACTATACGCGAAAATTAAAGTATTTATTTTTAGTTTTTCCTTAAATATATTTATATCATGAAAAAGATGGTTTCTTTCCCTATCTTTTGATATATAGTTTGTTAGGTTTTTTATTACGGTCAGTTTAAAACTTCTTATAGCATCATTGGATATCAAATTTTAAAACTGTCCTTTTTCTTATCAAAATCCAAACACTTTTGTTATTATGCGGTCAAAACTTAGTTTAAACTTAAATCAACCTTATTCTAACTAAATCTAATCCTAATATTAAGTAATTTTCCATGAGTCGATCATTATTGGTTTTGCCTAGGGTTTTTTATGCATTAATGTTTATTTTTGGTCACTCTTATTACAACCCTCTGTATATTTATAACTATCTTGTTATAATTTGATCATTAAATTAGCATTACATATTTATTTTATACATTTGGCCTTCCACTCATCTTTTTAGATTTATTACAGTCAAGAACAGTTTTCTCCGATATTTTCCGAAGTGAATTTCTGTGATTTTTTATTTCTTGTGTATTTAAAGTTTGCAAAATGTCTCATTCTGTTTATCATAGGTACCTTATGCCTTTTTCTTGGTTTAAATCCAATTTTTATATTTTATCCTTGATTTTTATGTTCTTTTTATGTTTTTCCCTTTTCTTTATATTTTATAATAAAAAATTTTATTTAATATTTTTCCATAAGGTTATACCATCTCATATATATATATATATATATATATATATATATATATATATATATATATATATATATATATATATATATAATATATATATATATATATATATATATATATATATATATATATATATATTATATATATATATATTAAGTGACCGTATAAATAAGCTTGACGAAAAATTTTTAACCCAATTTAAAATCATAATAATTTTGATCTTTTTTATATATATATATATATATATATATATATATATATATATATATATATATATATATATATATATAAAAAAAAAAAGGGGGGGTTTTTTTTTTTAAAAAAAAATTTTTAAACCCGGTTTGGAAAATTTTTTTTTTTGGGAAATGAAAAAAACCCCTTTAAAAAAAGACTAACATTTTAAAAAATTAAAACCCCTAACATGTTTAAGGAAAAAAGACTAATGCCACACCAGAGAATTTTATATTATAAATTAAAATTTTTAAAAAAAAATCACACATAATTAAAATAAAAGGAAACACAAAATACCCACATCTGACATAGAACGGTCATTGTAAATAGTTCTGATGAATTTATTTCTTTTTATTGTTTTTTCAACAATCCTTTATTTTTAAAAAACTAGATCTAAGGTCATGGTTTTCCAAGGACAGTTAGAAATCAGACAATATCCCTGATGTAATATTAACTGGTAGATAGTAAAAGGGAAATTTGGTGTTTTTTAAATTATTGTCACCTAAGGTTAATAAGATTCAGGTGTTTGTGTGTGTGTGTGTGATTTATGATATTGTGTGTGTGTGTATTTGTGTGTGTGTGTGTGTGAGTGTGTGTGAGTGTGTGTGTGTGTTTTGTGAGTATATGTGTGTGTGCTTTTATTTACCCTCATCTGTTACCTATAGTTAATATTTTTATGTTAATATGTATATATTTTATCCCCCAGTTTCACCTAAGGGGTGTATAGGTGTGTGAATTTATGTGACCACCCTTATCTGCCACTTTAGGACACAGCAGATTTCTGTTTTCCCTGTTAACACATTACACGGAAACCTAAAAAAAAAATATCACGTACACACACATATCTACACACGAACACACCCTTAAGTGGCAGATAAGGGTGGTCACATAAATTCACACACACTACTATACACGCCCTTAGGTGACAGCTGGGGATAAACATATATACATATTAACATACAAGTATTAACCCTTAGGTGACAGATGAGGGTAATACATGCACACACACAACATACTCACAAAACACACACACACACACCACACACACACACACACACACACACATACACGACACACACACACATAGCACGCACACACACACAAACACCTGAATCTTATTAACCTTAGGTGACAGATAAGGTTACAAAACACCAAATTTCACTTTTACACTATCTACCAGTTAATATTACATCGCAGGGATAACTTGTCTGACTCTAAACTGCGGCTTGGAGAAACCATGACCTTAGATCTAGGTATTCGCACAATCGGAAGGATTTTGTTGAAAAAACAATAAAAAGTAAATAAATATCATCAGATTTACTATTTACAATGACCGTTCTATGTGATGGGGGTGGTGTACTTTTGTGTTTCCTGTATTTTAATTATGTGTGATGTTTTTTAAAGTTTTTAATTTATAATATGAAGTTCTCTGGTGTGGCATTAGTCATTTTCCATTAACATGTTAGCGGTAAGTTTTAATATGTTAGTCTTTTATCTCATGTAACCAGGGTTTTTTTTTTACATATTGCAGCCTTGAAAAAGGAAATAAATTTTCCGAAAGCTCGGGACTGCTAAAAAGTGTTTAACTTTTAATAAGGCATAAAGACCGAATCCCTAATAACCTTCCAGTTGTTTATTCAATTATCGGTCAAGATTTAACATTTTTCATTTTATATATATTTATATATATATATATATATATATATATATATATATATATATATATATATATATATATATATATATATATATATATATATATATATATATATATATATATATATATAAATGCGCACCGTACTGCGAACATAGGAGGCTCCTGGACGATTTTGGATGAACCCAATTCTAAAATACCAATAATAATTTTGTGGCTTGCATTTCAATTTCCGTCTCGTTTCCTTAGTTGGCTTATTTTTGGTTGGGACTGGTGGGAATGCGGTGATAAATTCGGAAGAATTATCTGCCCAGTTTAGTTGTGTACTACGTTTTTATTTTCAGTTAGAGGATGCAGTGTTTGTAGGCAAGTAACAAGAGCCTAGCTAGCGTCAACCGACTTCGATCTGATTTTTTTATAAGCCATAAATTTAAAATTAGTTGCTTACGAGACCGCAACGTTTGCTGCGGTCTTAAAAACCAAACAGTTTTTCCTAATAAAATAAAATAATTTTTCTAATAAATAATGAAACGTAGAAGATATTCTTAAGAAAATAATTTAATGTGCATTCATAAAATATACAAAAAACTCTTTCAAGTTATCAAAGATGCTCAAATAAACCACCTTCTTGAGCCACAAAATTACCAAGATTGTCATAAAAACGCCTTCTGATATTTGCTAGAATGTTAAGGGTAATAATCCTAAAAGAATTCTCAATTTGTAATTGTAATTTTTGTAGATTAATAGCCCTATTCTCCTGGAAACCATAAATTTCTGATTTTACGTGACCCCAGAGAAAAAATCGTTGGGTGAGACCATGAAGTGGAAATGTCGATTTATCAGTAAAAACAATGTTTCTTATAAATGCATTTTTATTTTTCATTTCCATTACAGTTTTAAAAATTGTATTTGTCTAAAATGATCATCAGGGTTAATTTCGTGGGTTTTTCTTACTTTGTAGGAGCGGTATAAATTTTTTTCAGCACTCTTCCCACTGATCTTTTGCACAAATCAACCTGTTCTGCAATTGTATTAATGGAAACTGTAGGATTTTTAATAACACTTGTCACTACCATAATTTCTTTCATTTTCCTTTCCTGGTTTTTTTTCTGGGGCACTATCATGTTTATGTTTTCTTGGAGTTAAACAACCAAATGTCAGAAAGTTTTTAATGACTCGGTAAATAGTGGAAATCGTGGGAGTCGGCTTAGTTATAAATAAATTAATAAATAATTCCCCTAACAGGATTTCCACGGTGATACCATTCAAATATTTTAATTTTCTCTTTCAGTTCGTAAACATCCATTACTAATAATAATTATTTTATTAAAAAAACTTTTTGGTCGTAAATATTCGACACTGTACAACTATTGCTGTCGAGCGTTCGATACTAAAGAATTATTTCAGAAATAAACGTATTGAATTGTTTGCTGGAAGATTATTGATCGATAAGCAATGCGTGCGGCGTTTTTAGGTACATCCAAAATCGTCCAAGATTGTCCTATGTTCGCAGTACTCTGCGCTTTACTGTATATATGCCTATTTGCAAAAATGTTGACTTTTTTTTTAATTTTTCATAAATTCAAATTTTTTTTAGTAAGTTCGAAATCAGGTTTAGAAGTAAATTTGAAGCAAGTTTTTTATTTATTATTTCACGTTAAAAGACAAAAAAATGACTGTTTGATTTCGTTTTTTTTTGCATTTTTGGAACGCCCTGTATAATAACAATCTATTTTCTCATGGTAGTTCATATTTTTTCGACAAGCAGATTTTTTTATCAAAAATGATTTTTTTATCAAAAATGATTTTTTTTTGTACATTTCAATTTTTGGTCCATTTGTCCTCTTGTTAACCGCATCCGCGAACATCTGTATATTTATGTAATTTCAGTTGCAGGTGTATTATTTTATATAATAAAATACTTAATCTGAAAACGGCAGAATATTCAAGAATCATTATAAAGAAACTCTTGTATAAAACGTTTTCCTGTATCTTTTTTAACTAAGAAAATATAAGGTCATTGTGAAATAAACAATTTTTTAATTATGCTATTTTAAGTTTAATAAATAATATATAATATATAAAAGTGTCGAAAATGGAACACTCCGTATTTTATTCAGATAAAAAAACTTAAATTTGAGTATATGAAAATAATAAAATAAAACAAAGATGTTTATGTAGTATACTTACAGCATGAATTTCCTTATTTTTATGTCTAGCTCTTTCTAAGGTCCTATTGGCGTTTTCGTAATTTGCTAGGCACTTTAATCTTCTGACCAAAAGTGATTTAGCTGCTTGGCTATCTCTCATGTAATAGCGTAATGTATCAGCAAGCTTTAGGTCTTGATCGCTAGCCACTCTACTTTCCAATTTCTAAAGCAAAAATATGAATTAATTTTTAGAGGTAAGAGTATTAAAATATAGCTGGATTTTAAAATAATTTGCACATTTACGCCGCTACTTTTTCCGTATTATTAAATAGTTTTTTCAGATTTCACAAAGAACGTTTCGTTACTCGGCCACTCCCATTGACTTTATTTTTTCTTATGGGCACCATATTGGATCTTTACGAAGGTAAGTAGTGCCATTTTTTCTGATTTTAACAATGTATAACATGTTATAGTAGGAAAGCTAGTGAACTATCTGACTAACCCATTTCCCACAAAGCAAGAAACTTTTTAAATATTACTTTACCATCAGTCAATTAGGAAAATACCGTTTTGGCAGGTATCCTCCGGTTACTTCATCATCCCTTAAAATTTTGAAAATGTTTTTCTGCTTCCACAAAGCTAAAATTTTGATATATGTGAGTTGAAAAAAAATTGTCAACCTATTTTGATGGTTACAAGTATGTGCCAGACGATAGTAAAGTTGTCGTCGGGATGGCAATTTATACCCTGCTCCCACAATGCTAAAATTTTAAGGGCATATTCTTTTGATAGTTAGAAAAGTATATTTAAACTGCCAGACTATTCTGATGGTTGCAAGGGTCTTAATAATATATTTCGCATTCCTTCATTTCAATAATCCATTTATACTAAATAAATGTGTACTGGCATTTTTTTTTTTAATGAAAAACAGAAAAAAAAACGCCGAAGTCAAAGGCAACTATGAAAATAATATTTTTTTGCAAATAAATAAGGTAATTTGCTCTAAAAGTATGGCATGTAATACATTGTTGAAACGTCGACAATTAGGACGACCAATCGAACGTTATATTCCGAATGGAACCTTCGAAGTTCCCTTATATTGATGTTAATTTTCGCTGGAGCGGAGAACTCTATTACATGCATAAAGTTGTTCGTTTCATCAAGGAGAACGATATCAGGTTTATTGACGCGTATGCGTAGTTGGAAACGCATAATTCCATGGCAGATGGCAGAATTGCTGTTTCATCGATGCTATAGTAATGTCTAAGGTCATAGTGAAGTACCTGATATAGATTAAAGATAGATCGAGTCTTTTTATGTTTCGGTAATATACTCCGTGCTGTGACTTATTAATGTCGTTTCGGTTATTGCAAATCCGAGATCAAATTTCTTCGCTGCCTTGAATAAAAGTTATTATTTAATTTATTATTTACAAAGCTCCGACATGACGTATCCCATGGCTTTGACCCCATAGGGCGTCATGCGGAAGGCCATCCGTATCGAAGACCACTCCCCGCGTCCGCTTGGTCAGTGATCTTTGGCCAAATTCATTTGCCTCAGTAAACGAAGGGACCCAAGGACAACAGATTTCTGCATTTTCATCACCAGTTGTTCGGGTAAATGTTGACATGCGCGAATACACTTCAGCTCCCCCAACACATTTTCCTTCATGCCCCCCAAAACGCCGACAATCAGGTCAACCAATCGCACGTCATACTCCGGATGGGCCTCCGACGTTCGACAAGAAGATCCTGATATTTGGCTCGTTTTTCCCGTTCCTTTATATCGGTGTTAGTTTCCTCTGGGGCGGAGAACCCGATCACAAACCCAGATTTATTCCTTTTATCAAGAAGAATTATATCAGGTTTATTGAAGCGAATTTGATGCGTAGTTGGGAATGCATAATTCCAATATATGCGACAGTTGTCATTTTTCACTAATGCCTCGATATCAACGGGGGCAACTGTTTCATCGATGCCGTAATAATGTCTGAGGTGATAATAAAGTCTCCAAAGGGCATCTTTGTGTCGGTGGACTAACAGCATACACTGACAAGCTGACAATAAGTGCATAAGTGTTTCGGGTTGCTGTCGGCAGGCTCGAGAAGCAATATCAGGCATGCTAGAAAACTAACTAAACCAATGTGTTTATCACCCCATCCTGGCATGCTAGTAGGAAAGTAGTAGGTCTCAAACTTGAGCTCAGCAGAGTTTAAAAACCGAAACGTAAGGTTTCGAGATAGATTGAGTCTTTCTATGTTTCGGTAAAATACTCCGTGTTGAGGCTTTTTAATGTCATCTTCTAAGGGCACCTGCTGTTCTGCTCTTTTAACTGCAGTTCTTACGGCTTTAGACTCAAGTCTTATAAGTGATTGGTCGTCGTTTGGATCTATTGCAAATCTGAGACCGAATTTCTCCGCTGTCGTTCCGCTGCCTTGAATAGAAATGCTTCAACATTAGCTATTTCGTGTGCTCTTACTATTTACATCAGTGGATCAGTACTATTGGCAACTTGGCAAGCAAGACCCAAAACCAGCCGATCATGCATACACTCCAAGCTTAAAGGCCACGACCTCCCTGGTGGCGTGGGAGGTAAATACGGGATGTTGATGAGCTCGGATGGATGCTACGGTGAAGATGCTTCATTTTTCGTGTGCTGATGTCCAGCTCGAGCAGTTCCTCTTGCGTCCACTTAACCACTCCAAAAGAGTAAAGCAATACAGGAACTGCTAGCATCTTAGTAGCAAGGATCTTTTTTATTCCAGATAATTCGGATTCCCGAATTCTACGTAAACGTCGCCTGTAATTGCTTCTAAGCTCGGTCTTCACAGCTCTAACATCTTGAATCCAGCAGCAGATTATTATTATTATAAGAGAAGTAAAATATAGTGTTAGAGTGATCATCTTTTTCTTAATAGTTAATGGTAGGTTACTCACGACTTACCCTTGATTTTTCAAACGTATCTGCGACTCTTGCAAGAAATTTATCCAAATGTCCGTTATCACTATTGGCTAGCTGTAGTAAACCAGATGAGACTTTAATGTAACTATCTGCTAATTCTGCAAAAATATTTTAAATAATTATAACCTATTTTAAAAGATTGCATTTTGTATCCTATTCTAAAGGTTAATAAACTAAAAAAACATAAGCTTTATTGATAATAAAGCAGAAAAAGTGCATGTATTATCCGTAAGGAAATTGTATTTTACCAGTTCTCGGCACGCTAGCCTCCTCACATTAACAAAAAGAAAACATTTTCGCAAATTTTAAATAAGTTTTCATAGGCATCCTATCCTATATTTAGTCCAGAAAACAAACCATTTTGCATAACAATTTTTTCAAAATGCATTGAACAACTTTTTGACAGTAGGTAGGGAATAGTCCAAGGATCAAAATCTATATCATGCCGAGGGTGCCTTTATCTTGTGGATGGTTGCCAAACCATCTCGGGAGTGGATTTTTTTAAATATATTTTGACCACAGGAATTTATGGAAACATAATTTCTAAGCAAAAAATGTTTTATGCATTTTTTTGTAAAATGCATACTTTTCGAGTTATTCGCGATCGAAAGTCGGAGTTTTTGGTCGATAAAATCAACGTTTTTAATCGGTTTTTTGCAAATACCTCGATAAGTACGCACTTTATCAAAAAACTGTAAATAACAAAATTGTAGCTTTTAAAAAAACGAATACAATGTTTTTGTTGTAATTGCTGTAAAACCAATACAAACCAAGTTCTGGTTTGTTAAAGGTGAGCTGTTATTCACCAAACACAAAATTTCAGAGTTTCAAAGACAAATAACGCAAAATTTATGTATTTTTCGAGGAAAACTAATAATAACTTTTTTGAAGCATTTGCAAAGACCTTTCCTAAAAAAAAGATATGTATCATAAGAGTTGGGTGAGTTATGATTAAAATAAGGTTAAACCAAAATTTTTTGAGTGCAAAGATCTTCGAAAACAACCCCCTAATTACCACCCTAATTAAAATAAGTCGTAACCCTTTTTTAATTCTTTTTATCTATGTATTATAAATACCTTCTAAAATTTTTACCGATTTTAATTGCTTAGGTTTGAAAAAAAATGGAGCTGCAAGTAAAAATCAAATTTCAGAATTTTAATAAAAAATGACTTTTCCTGAAAATAACTCATGATTACGAGATACGTAAAAATTACTAATGCATTGAATTAATGCTTTTTGAATTACAAATATATATATATATATATATATATATATATATATTATATATATATATATATATATATATATATATATATATATATATATTTTTTTTTTAATTTACTGTATAACGAAAATTAAGTAAGATAAAAACGTTTAAAACGCGTGTGTATACACGATCACTACCTTGTTTCAGCCCTTTAAACTAACACCTTTAAAAAAGTAAGGGGTGTTAAACAGTTTTAACATATAGGACCTTATACCTCTTGAAAAAAACCAACAAAATGGTTTTTTAAAGAACTTTATCACAAAAACTAAAGGAGTTATGTTTAAAAAACCAATTTTTTGGAGCATGCTAAAAACCATTCGATGCATTTTTATAAAAATGTGGTTTTGTACTATTTTTTGCATTGTAATTTTTGGTGGGGGTTTTTGGATTTTTTAAAAAAAAGGTTTTTTTAAAAAAAATTTTAACAAAATAAAAAACAAAAAAGGGTTAAAAAAAAAAAACTTTTAAAGCCAAATTTTTTTTTTTTCAAAATTTTTTCCAAAAAATTAAAACAAGTCTGTGACAATATCTTAATTCTTCTAGGATAATCAATTTTTTTTATTAAATCATAATAAGGGTTAAAATATATTAAATAATGTTTCAAAGAATTAAAAACTTATTTTTCAATTTATATGAACCTAATTTTATATGACTCAAGCTTTGATAAGAAAGTTTTAAAGGTTTTTGCAATAAGGGGTAATTTTTGCTCCTAAAAAATAAAAAGCGACCTTTAGCATAACGGGGATTTTTAAGAGGAGAGTAAGTTAAGCTTAATCCCAAATTTTCATGCCAAACACTGTGGTAATATATTAATTTTTTAGGGTAAATAATTTAAATTAAATTATAATAGAGGTTGATTTTTAAGGGCTGAAATATTTCAAAAAATACTACCTTTTTTAACTTATTTGAGTCAAATTTTACTCAACCTAAGCTTTAATGTATAGTTTTATAGGTTTTAGCAATAAAGGGTAGTTTTCTCCCCTAAAAAATAAAGAGCGCCCATCGACATAATATAGTTTTTTGAAGAGGAGGGTAAGATAAGCTTAATCTCAAATTTTCATGCAAATCTATACATTTTGAAAAAATTGCATTAAAATGCCCCATGGCATTTTAATGAAAGGACATGGCATACATAACATGGGATTTTTTGCTCTCAAAAGATTTTTTTAAAATTTAAGTATGTTGTTTCTTAGATCAATAGGAACATCTTTTAAATGGGATATTTTTGTGCAGGCCTACAGAGTGGCCCAAAAAAATCACAGAAGTTGCACCTTAACTGTTTATTAATTCCAATATAAACGTATAAAAAGAGTAAAAGTTCGTCTAAATCCAACGGAATAATATATTATATATTTGTTTAGAGTTAAAATAATTTAATTTAATATTTACATACAGGGTGGTCCAGTACCGAATAAATATTATGGATTATGCCAACTAAAATGTTAATATCGTGATATCCTTGTATATATTTTTATACATTATACATTTCTAACAGTTTATTAAGGTAAATTTAAGTAAAAAAATATTTTGATTTATTTAAATATACAGGAATATTTGGAATTAAATATATATATATATATATATATATATATATATATATATATATATATATATATATATATATAAAAAAAAATTTTTTTTTTTTTTATTTTTTTATTATTTAAAAATATAAAAAAAAAAATTTTTATATTTTTAATTAAAAAATAAATTTTTTAATTTTTTTTTAAAATATAATTTATTTTTAAAAAAAAAAAAAAAAAAAAAAAAAAAAAAAAAAAAAAAAAAAAAAAAACCGAAATTTTGATTTCGTTTTTATTTTTTCGACAAAAAGATAGGGAAAAAACGACATTTTTTGGGGCCACTTCTTAACCCTACAAAACAGGGTTAAGAGATTTTCCCCTTTTTTTCGTTGACCATCATCAACTTTTTTTTTTTAAATACGGACCTGGGTTTTTTATTTAATTTTTTGAAGCCCCTTATTCTCCCAATTACAAATGTATAACACTTAATATTTATTAACAAATACGGAACCTATAGAGAAATGATGTGCATTCTTGTCTTACTCATTGTCTCTTATGGAAAATATGTTTATTTAACAGAAAAATATGAAGTGTTATACATCATTGTAATTGGGATTATAACTGCTTCAAAAAAATGCAATAAACAATTGAGTGCCGTATTTAAAAAAATAAAGTTGATGATGGTTTAACGAAAACGAAACGTCGTACAGAAAATCTCTCAACGCTGTTTTGTAGAGCTAAAAATGGCCATAGAAAGTGTCTTTTGTTTTTCCATATCTCTTTAAATAACGTCGGAAAAAAATAAAAACGAAAACAGCAAATTTCGGTTTTTTCCGATTCTCGGAGTACTCGGAATTTTACAGCTTTCTAATCGGCATGTTGTTAGGCACCTAAATGCGCAACTTTGCCATAATTTAACCGACTTCGTATCTCTTACGGTTTCAAGATCCCCATGCATGCACTCGAATCTGTGGCACCCTTTATATATATACATATATATATATATATATATATATATATATATATATATATATATATATATATATATATATATATATATATATATATATATATATATATATATATATATATATATATATATATATATATATATATATATATATATATATATATATATATATATACGGTGACACGAACACCCAGTTTATTTTCTTGAATAAAAATATGCTTACAGATTTTAGAATGACGTATTATATTATAAGGTGCCGATTTTGGATATTATAAGATGTGCCTATGACTTCCGGTTTAACCGGAAACGACATCAACTTTGATTTTTTTAATGGAACACCCTGTATATTTTTCAAAATTTTGTTTCTAAGGATCATTCCTGATATAAAATCTAAATTATATCCTATACCTATCTCTGCTAGTTTTTAAGAAAATGGCGATTAAAGATGTCCAAACTACCGCACATTATGTAGTTTTATGGGAAAACAAATAAATGATATAAAAAAATTTTATGTTTAATTTCATTTTTCTGCAGACTCTATCTGTGGAGGTCATAATAAAACTACTTCCTGCTTTACCGGAAGTGCTGCGAAAATTGACTTTTCTAATAATGTTACTTCAAAAATTTAAATGCAACACCCTGTATATTTTTTTAAATTTGTATTCTACGGGTCATTCCTGATATAAAATCTGTATAATATCCTATACCTATCTTTGTTAGTTTTTGAGAAAATGGCGATTGAAAATCTCCAAACGACCGCACATTATGCAGTTATAGGGGAAAACAAATAAATGTTAGAAAATTAATGAGCCTAAAATAATTCAGGCCGTCTCTTTGGAGCAATTTTGTTATTTTAATATTAGTTTTTTATTTAAGTAGTTAATTAAAAAATAATTTAGAATTAAATTAAAAAATATTAAATGTTTCTTACGTTTATTTGTTTCCCCTATAAGTGCATAATATGCGGTCGTTTGGACATTTTTAATCGCCATTTTCTCAAAAACTAACAAAGATAGGTATAGGATATTACACAGATTTTAAAACAGGTATGACTCGTAGAATCCAAATTTAAAAAAACATACAGGGTGTTGCATTTAAATTTTTGAAGTAACATTATTGGAAAAGTCAATTTTTGCAGCACTTCCGGTAAAGCCGGAAGTATTTTATTATGACCTCCACAGAGTCTCCAGAAAAAATTAAATTAAACATAATAATTTTTTATATCATTTATTTGTTTTCCCATAAAACTGCATAATGTGTTAGTTTGACATCTTTAATCGCCATTTTTTAAAATAGCAGGATAGGCTATGACATAATATACATTTTATATCGGAACTAATTCGTAGAATCCAAATTTTAAAAAATATACAAGTATTCCATTGAAAAAATCAAAGTTGATTTCTTCGGTTAAACCGAACGATAGAGACATGTTATAATATCCAAAATCAGCATCTTATGATATTTTATAGCATCCTAAAATTTGAAAGCAATATGTTTGATTCAAAAAATAAAAGGCTGGGTAGTGATTTCGTGCACCCTATATATATATATATATATATATATATATATATATATATATATATATATATATATATATATATATATATATATATATATATATATATATATATATATATATATATATATATATATATATATTTTTTTTTGGTTTGTTCCCACAAGACATTTTGTGACATATAAAGAGGTACATAGTTTTAAAATCTGCACATTTTTCTGGCAATTTTTTTAACAGAGGAAAAATAATATTAAGTTACCCATAACTAAAATAATTTTCGTGTACATCTACAGGGTGAAGTATCTAGGAGATTTCATTCACCATGTCTCCTGGATTTACCTATATTTTTAAGGTAAGTCGTACTTACCAATGAAAACAGAGTTTTTATTGTTGGGTTCATTTTTTTTAAACGGAACGCTCTGTATATTTGCCCAAGTTTTAACTCTTTATTCAATTCTACATCGAAAATGTAAATAACACTATACGTCAATCATTGCTGGTTTTTAAGATATTTAAGTAACTAATAAAGTAACTAAATGATATGTCATACGTAACATGAGATTCTGGCTCTCGAACGATTTTTTAAAATTTGAGTATGTTTTTTTTTTTTTAAGTCAATAGGAAAATTTTTCAAATAGAACATTCCTGTGAAGGCCTACAGGGTGGCCCAAAAAATCATTGAGAGGTTAAAGCTTTCCTGTTCCTTAATATTAATTTAAACGCCTAAAAAGCCTGACTTATCTAAATCCAACAAAAAAAAATAACATACTTGCTTAGAGTTAAAACATGTGATTTGCTATTCAACACATACAGGGTGCTCCAGTATCGAAGAAATAAACATGTTTATGCCAAGTAATATGTTAATTTCATGATATATTTGTATATATCTTCAGAATTTTTACTTTTGCCAGTTTCTTGTGCTCCAACTCAAAAAAGCGAGCTAATTTTGCGTTTTTGAAATGTTAAACTAATAATTATATAAATTAATAAAAAAATTAATGAACAATATAAAATTATTAATAAGTAATTTTACACCAGCAATTTTTTGCGCGGCAAACAATTTTAAAACGACTTATCCTAAAAATTTAGGTAAATCCAGGAGGCATGGTGAATGAAACCTTCTAGATACTTCACCCTGTAGATGTACACGAAAATTATTTTAGTTATGGGTAGCTTAATATTATTATAACTTCGTAAAAAAATTGCCAAAAAATGTGCAGATTTTAAAACTATGCACCTCTTTATATGTCACAAAATATCATGTGGGAAAAAACCAAAAAAAGATATTTAATTTCAAATACCCCTGTATTTTTGGGACAATAAACAAAATATTTTAACTTAAATTTACCTTATGAAACTGAAATGTATAATTTCTAAAAATATATACAAGCATATTACGATATTAACATTTTAGTTGGCATAATCCAAATTATTTATTCGATACTGGACCACCCTGTATGTGTTAAATATTAAATTAAATTATTTTAACTCAAACAAATATATAAACTATTATTCTGTTGGATTTAGACGAAATGTTACTATTTTTATGCGTTTATATTGGAATTAATAAACAGTTAAGCTGCAACTTCTGTGATTTTTTTGGGCCACTCTGTAGGCCTGCACAAAAATGTCCCATTTAAAAGATGTTCCTATTGATCTAAGAAACAACATACTTAAATTTAAAAAAATCGTTCGCGAGCCAGAATCCCATGTTATTAGATAATTTACAAAATGGATTCACTAAGAACTTACCCTTATGTTTTTCGGTCATTTTATCAGCTCTGCTGGTAGCTTCCTTGAGCTGGGTATGATATTCCGTTAAGGAATTCATTTGTTGTTCGAAAAAATCATTAACATCTTTTACAGTAGCATTTAAATAATATTGGTCTGTAGTGCTACCAATCGATCTGACTAAGCCACCCAACTGATGGAATTTTCCTTTTGGACGAGCACATAAATCTTGATCATATTCTAAGAATACATGAAGGTGGGAATCCTCACGAAAAACTAAATGACTGGCCAGTCTTGTAAGAAACACTTCATGCATCGCTACGGTTTTCTTAAAGGTTGCTAAGTATTCCCTAAAAAGTTTTTAAATGTGACCTTTCTTCACTATTCCATGGTGCTACAGCCTCAAGATATCACTTTCTAAAATATTCGACAAGAAACAAATTTAAGAGTTTTAGCCGTATCTCGGCTACTATGTTTTTTTTTAATCTTCGGAAAGTCCACGAAGGCTAATGCCTAAGTACTAACTAACGTACCGTGGGTGTCATAAGTTTGATGAGAGGGAGTTTGTTCACACGGGACTTAAATATTTTGAGATTAGAAGGAGAAGAAACGAAGAAAGCGGAAAGTTCGGGGCCTCTCTAACTGAACTGTAAAAGGATGCATAAAAATTGCAGTACGTTTGCTCTGTTGGGAGCTGCCAGAGCGGGAATTATACTGGCCAACTCCTCCGACCAGAAGCCATGAAAATACCTATAAAAGAGCGACAGATCTCCTACAGCTCGACGGTGGGCAAGAAGAGGAAGACTTTTCGTGAGCGTGGGATCATTAATAAGACCAACGGCTCTTTTTTGAATGGAGTCCAGAATGCTAAGTGTTGTAGGAGACGCCATTCTCCAGACATGAGAACAATATTCTAAAGAGGGCCTGATTTTGGATACATAAGAGTATACAGATTGGAAGAAGAGAAATACTTTCTGGCTCGAAAGAGGAATCCGAGCTTTTTTGAAGCTGCCGAGGCTATGGATGTAATGTGTTTGTGCCAGTTAAGGTTGTTCTCAAGAGTAATGACGAGAAGATTAAACGACTCTTTATTCTGCAGAACTTGGCCGCTCATATGTAACGGATGAGCATTGGTAGACTTTTTTCGCGACAGCAAACACGACTGTGTTTTCGAGGCATTAAACTAAACAAGGTTTTTGGCGCCCCAATCCTTGGTAAGTTTGAGGTCTTGTGAAAGAGATATCTGCATTGACCTGCGCTTGTTTTCCAAATCAGAATTACATGGTGGCTTAAGAAATTGAATACTAGAGTGAAGGGTACTATCGTCAGCAAAACTATGAATGGAATTGATTGTGGAAGCGAGAAGATCGTTAATGTGTAGAAGAAACAGCGTGGATGTCTGCACTGAGCCCTGAGGCACCCCAGCTTTAATTTGGTAAAAGCTGGAAGAGTGACCATCTACAGTAACTGATATACGTCGATTAGAAAGAAAACTGGAGTTCCAATAGCAAAGCTTAGGTGGAAGACCGTAAGAATGTTTCCTATTAATACTTATTATTATACATTTTTTTCGATAAACAAAACTTGTTTTTTTTTTTAATTGAATAAACTGTATATATCTACATATATTATTTTTGTTAAGTACCTTTTAGGCTTTTTAAATAAACAAATACAGTGTGTTCATTTAAGTGTGTAACATATGGGCTTTTTTTTATTAATTGCACAATTAAAATACAAATATTGCCGAAAGTTGATGCATGTTTGGTAATCATATTAAGTGCACTTAAAATGGTTGCAAGTCAAACAGCATACAGGGTAGGTCATAAAATATAAAAATTGTACAAGAGTAATCTACCCTTATTTCAGAAAATTCAGCAAAATATTATAAAGTAGAGATGTTTAGAATTAAAAGTTATGGGTAAATAGCAAAACATGGCCTTCTAGGAAATTTTGTGTTTTTTTTTAAAACCTCTAAAATTTTTATTATTTTTTTTTTCAATATTCACCCTAAACACTCTCATAAATTATTTTAAATCAAATCAATTTCGCAAAACTTTGTTCAAATTCAAGCATATTTGTAACATTGACATAGATTTTTAATTTTTAAGGAAATCACAAACTTGCAATGATATTAAACACAACTTGAAAATTTTACAAAAATTCTTTTTAATAAGGTATAACAATAATAATGATAAAATGCATATCAAATAACGCTCATTCAAAGTGCAAATTTTTATTTTAAATGTTTATTAAAAAACTGTACAAATTATAAAACCTACTAAAATTATCGCGGATAACCATGAAAAGAAAAACAAATGAGGATTAAAAGCAACCATTATGACAGTTTGGTGGCAATAATTATTCTTCGCTTATTAAGTTTATTTGATTTCAAATGCCCCCTCCAAGACAGTTAACGTTAGCCGAGAAGGCCGAATTATTTTTAATATGTGAAGATAACTATAAATCAGTGCGTGAAGCAGCTGATATTTTCAATGAAAGACATCCACAGAAACAAGTTCATTATTCAACTTTTGGTAATATTTTGGTTAATTTCAAACAGACAGCTTCTTTAGACTGTTAGTATTGCGATCTACTGTAAGTGAATTTTACGATCGGATAATTAGAGACATTGAACGAGATGGTGGACATACGCGTCGATAATTTTTTTGCAAATAATTTTATTTTCTATGCGTTTTAAATATTTTCCGTTCTATGTAAACTAATTTTGATTTGTTAATTGCTAAGTTATAGCATCGGCACTAACCTAAACCATTGCTTTATTGCTTTTGAGATTTGGGTATACATAATGTGCATACATAATGCATACCTTGTGTTGTTAGTTTAATTCATAATTAGAATAATAATAATGTTACCTTTAACACTTATTTGTTTTTTTCCATGGGTGGCCGCGATTATTTTAGTAGAATTTATGTTTGTATATTAACTTTTTATAAACATTTAAAATAAAAATTTTGTACTTTCAATAAGCGTTTTTTTAGGCATATTATCATTACTAATGTTAAAGAGAATTTTGCAAAATTTTAAAGTTGTGTTTAATATTATTGCAACAAACATAAAATTTGTCATTTCCTAAAAAATAAAAATTTGGTACAGTTGAATAATGAACTTCTTTCTCTGAATGTCTTTCATTAAAAATATCTGCTACTTCACGTACTGATTTATAGTTATCTTCACATATTAAAACTAATTCGGCCTTCTCGGCTAACGATAACTGTCTTGGAGGGGCATTTGAAATCAAATATACTTAATAAGCCAAGAATAATTATTTACGAAAGAAAAAATATTGTCACCAAATTGTCATACTGCTTACTTTTAACCCTTAATTGTTTTTTTTATGGGTATCCGCGACAATTTTAGTTGGTTTTTTAATGATGTCGATGTCAATGTTACAAATATGCTTGAATTTGAACAAAGTTATGCGAAATTGATTTGATTTAAAATAATTTATGAGAGTGTTTAGGGTGAATATTAAAAAAAAAAGTAAGAAAAATTTTAGAGGTTTAAAAAAAACACAAAGTTTCCTAGAAGGCCATGTTTTGGTATTTACCCATAACTTTTAATTCTAAACAACTTTTCTTTATAACATTTTGCTGAATTTTCTGAAATAAGGGTAAATTACTCTTGTACAATTTTTATATTTTTTGACCTACCCTGTATGCTGTTTGACTTGCAATCATTTTGCACCTAATATGATTATCGAACAGCACCAACTTTCGGCAATATTTGTATTTTGATTGTGCAATTAATAAAAAAAAATCCTATATGTTGCACACTTAAATGACCACACTGTATACAACTCGCCAATCTTGTCACAAATTAAAGTCGATAACGCTTAATTTTTTTTTTAATTTTATATTTATATACAAATTTTAATGTCCTATTTTAAAATATAATTTAAAATTAAAACTGATTTGTTAATTTAAATTATTACTCTATTAAGAAACACATATTAGTCCAATCAAACGGTAGTTTGAAGTGGAAAGTTTTGGTGTAATTGTTTTTATTGGTTTATTCTTTGTTTTTTGGGGTGCTGAACACGAATCTGAAGTTGTGCAACAAAAATTTAATCGGCAAATAAGAAAAATCATCAAAAAACCACAAAAAATCATGTTTTTTAGTGGTTTTCAGCTTATATCTTGCAAAGCAAGCTATTTATGCAAAAAGTTTTTATTTAGTAAAATAAAGAGGAGAAAATTTTCTATAATTTAGGTATTTAATATTTTTTCGTACGTCGTATGGATTCCACGCAAAAGAGCGCTGAAATATGGGAGAAATTAGTAAAAAAAATAGCAGAAGACATCATTAGTTTATATTTTTTATTTTATGTAGGTGAACATTATTTGAAAGAATAAAAGAGGCAAATTTCAGTACAATTCAGTATTTATGACCTAATATGAGCCCTCTTAGACACCGGGTTAAAGGATTTCAGCAGGGCAGCATTCCAGTTCTTTTGGGTCTGAAACAAAAGTCTTGACTTAATTGCAAAATATTCAACAATTTATGGAATAGATATAAAAAATAATAATTTATAAGTACCCATCTATTTACTTGTACGAGTCCTTTTAGGTACCGGTTCCATGCTTTCCTCAGGGCAGCCATCCAGTTCTTTAACGCATAAAACCAATAAGAGACCAAATTTCAAGCACTTGCCAACATATTGAATAGATATGAAAGCAGTAGAAACATATTTTGACACACAAATAAATAGTGAGTAGATAAATAATGGTACTGGAACAGTTAAGACCAGCTTTTCTACATCCACATTTGCATTTGCAAGCTATTAGTTTCAATACCGCGTAGGGTTTTCTTCCAACCTCATTGTTCAGGATCTTTTTCATTTCCAAGCCATTGTACTTGAAAGTAAAACTCTCAAAGAATGTTGCTGTGCTGCAGCTTCGGTAGAAGGTAGCGACGCCAAATGTGCTGTTGTTTTGTACACAGATCTAATGTAGCATTTATACCTCAATTTGTTCAAGGACGCGCTCTCCTTGTCAGTTAATTTGGACAATGCAGTGAAAAAGGTAAGACCAGCATTAGTAACAGCGCCAGCAAGTGTCGTTGGATCTTTAAAAATTTGAATGGTCTTGGTTAGAGAAGGGTTTTTCTTAAGTGTTTAAAGAAACCTCATTTTTCCGACTTTGAACGAGACTGAAGTTGTGTCACATTCCCCCATGGCATGGAAAAACAATATGTTGTCACTGATGGATTGGTCTGGATGGCAGTTAGGGGAAAAATGAGTTGTGAAACTGCCCCTTTACCTGGCTTCAGAAAGTATATATTTGAATGTACACCCCGACAACGACCAATCATGATCACCAGCAGATCTTTACCCACAATAACTACACAGTTATGCTGCTGTGCGAGATCCACTGACGACCACTGATGTGGTGACAATAAGAGTATCCGCATCCTCTTGTGCCTGCTTTATGTGAATGCCAGCTGCAGCAGAGTTGTTCTTTAACATTGAGATGAGACGGATTTTGTTATTCATATTGCCTGAAAATAACTGGACTTCGCGCCGTTGCAGAGAGAGACAAATGTCTCTCTCTGAACCGAACGGTCTTTGCCTTACGTCGAAATAGGCGAGGCGCTGCAGATAAATTATTTTACTTAAAGGGAAAATTGCATTGATTAATTCATTATTTTTTGCTTTTTTTCCAAAAATTACTGTTTTCTCCCATATTTCAGCACTCTTTTGCGTGGAAACCATACGACGTAAAAAAAATATTAGCAAACATAAATTATAGAAAATTTTCTCCTCTTTATTTTACTAAATAACCATTTTTTTTGTAAATAGCTTGCTTTGCAAGTTATAAGCTGAAAACCACTAAAAAACATGATTTTTAGTGGTTTTTTGATAATTTCTCAAACAATTACACCAAAACTTTCCACTTCGACCCCTTTTTGTGAACCGTTTTACTAGGTGTTGCTCCGCCGAGCGGGACATAGGGAATCCCATGTAAATTTTGAAGTAGTCAAATATTGGCTCCCCTAATTATTTTAGAAAAAAATGCTATTAGGATTTATTGAAGAGCACAATAAGTTCCACCCAAAATGAAAATTTGAGCATTTTTCAACCAACCAGTAAAGAGTAAACTGCTTAAATACTTCTGCAACGTAGTATCTCATTATGCACCCTGTACTCTAGAAATCAATAATAAAAACACCATATCGATTTATTAGTGACAATTTAGATCATTAATTTGTCTACATTTAGAAATCAATTTATGACTAAAATATCAGGATTTAATCAAATGCTCAAATATTCCTCCATTAACTGCCAGACAATAACCCAAACGATTATAAAACTCATTTCTTACGTTTGCTAGTTGGTACATCGATATTCTGGCACATTCAGCGGAAATAGCATTCCTTAGCTGGTCTAAATTTTCATATTTTTTATTGGTATAAAGCTTAGTTTTTAAATGTCCCCATAGAAAAAAATCGTTTGGCGAAAGATCCGGAGACCTGGCTGGCCAAGATATTGCGTGGTTCGGGCCTATGATGTCGTTATTAAATGCGTTGTTCAAGTATTCGCGCACAGCTCTGGTACTGTGTGCTGGGTAGCCATCCATTTGATACCAAATCTCTTGATTTTCACGAGCAAGGTTGTTCAAAGCAGGCAAAATTTGTTCCTCTAAAAGTTCCAGAAAGTACTCCGCATTCAAATTTCGGTCAAGGAAAAATGGTCCACGGATATGGTGGCCGAAAATTCCCGCCAAAACATTAATTTTTTGTGGATATTGAGTCCTTGTCTCAACAAATCGATTTTGGTTTTCGTTACTCCAGTACCGGCAGTTTTGAATGTTGGGTTCGTTGTTCAATGTAAAAGTGCATTCGTCAGTAAAGCAAATATTTTGTAAAAAACCTCTGTCAGTGTTTGTTCTCTCCATCATCTCAAAGCAAAATTCCTGTCGTCGTATTTCGTCTCCGTCTCTTAATTCTTGGTGTCTTTCGTACTTGTAAGCGTGGTATTTACATCTTTTTAAAATTCGAGATATTGTGGTGTGGTCTTGTCCAGTAATGTCCTCCAGTTGTCTCGTGCTAATGTTTCCTTCGGCCTCATCTACACAAAGTATCACGTCTAAATCCCTCTCGTTTTGTACAATTTGTCCCTGATTTTCACGTCGATTTTCTTCACATTTACAATTATTGATTACTGTGCCTGTAGTTTCAAATTTTTTTATCGTCCGTTCTATTGTCGATTTACTTGGTATTGGCCTATTGGAAAAATAAGCTGCAAACATGTCCGCTACTCTTCGATAACTATTTCCTGATAAAACCATTTTATAATAGTGATTTTTTCTTGATTTGAGTAGTTCATTATTTAAAAATGATGTGACATTGATCTGACAACTTGAGAGTAAGAGGTTAAATAATTTTTTTGGTATTTTATTATAAACTTCTAATACAGGGCGCGTAAGAAGATAGGAGATTCGTAACTTATTTTAGCATTTATCTCTTAGCTGGCGGACTGAGAAGAGCTGAAATTTGTACACTGGGTACAACTTTTCGTGCTCTTTAAAAAATCCTAATAATATTTTCTTCTAAAATAATTAGGGGAGCCAATATTGGACCACTTCAAAATTTACATGGGATTCCCTATGTCCCGCTCGACGGAGCAACACCTGGTACCTATGTACAATGTAGTAACATTTAAAAAATAATATGAAAATTAAAAAAATATATATATGTTTATTAAAGAACCCCGCACAAACCTTATGGGAATTGGCTTCCGGTCAAATTGGCTGAAATTTAGATATGTTGTTTTTTTCGGCATTCTGAACAAAAGTCGCAATGGGCACAAAGCTCAATTTTGCTTATTTTGGCTCCTACGGAGCTACAAAGCTCCACGGATTCTCCACTATTGACTACATAAAAGGGTAATTTCTTCGAAAGTTTAGTATTTGCTGCGTTAACTAAAAATACCCTCTTATGTTTTTGAAGTAGCTGCTTTTAAATCCAATGCCAATATGATAAATTGACAGTTGACAGCTGTCAACTAGCTACCAAACAAGCAATAATGAAAATTGATAAAATCCTCATGTAAATATACATTGTGTCCCAAATTGGTGGGGAATGTATGGGGATCTTGGAAACCACGATAGATAGAAGATCGGTTAAATGGGGAAAGTTTTGGACAGTTTTGTGAGTAAGCTAATCCCGTTTACTACGTGGTTTTATCTATTCAGGTTTTTGAGAAATTTTCAAAAAACCTGAAACATGCATTTTCAAAAATCGGCCATATTTTTTTTATAAGTGAAAATTTTTCAAATCTGTAAAAACTTCTTCAAAGCAACTTTTTTTGTAGAATATGATCGAGTAGTCAATTTTTATTTTCTACGTTTCGGGTTTTTAGAATCATCAACTTTATTTTTTCATATGGACGCCATATTGGATTTTTACGCAGCCAAATAGTGCTTTGTATTTAACAATGTATAACATGTTGTAATTTAAGAGTGTGTAACCTCATTTATTTCAATAAACAAATATTTTCTCAGTTGGCCTTTATTCCGGCAAACGTCTTTTTTTTGTAAACAATAAAATATTAGTAATTATACAGTGCTATACCGTTAATACCGTGTTACAACAAAATGTAATGGCGCCCATGTGAAAAAGTAAAGTTGATGAATCATCATCAACTTTACTTTTTCATATGGGCGCCATATTGGATTTTTTTGCAGCCAAATAGTGCTTTTTATTCTTATTTCAACAGTGTATAACATGTAATAGTTTAGAAGTTTATAACCCCATCCACTTCAAAAAACAAATATTTTTTCAGTTGGTCTTGATTAGGGCGAATGTCATCTAGCGTCATTATCAAGTTAGCTCGGGTACGTTATTAAAATTTTTTCAACTTTGTAAAATGGTTAATTATTTGAAGAAAAACTTGATATTTTGCAACGTTATTACCAAAGCAATAGAAATGTTAATATAGCTGCGCAAACGTATTTCAACAATTTTCCTGAAAGGCAGCATCCTAAACTAACATACTTTCGAAAACTGTTTACAAATTTGTTTAAATTCGGAAGTTTTAAAAAACCACGACTTAAGAAGTACGTTGAAGAAAATCGATAACGAGATGCTGCAGTTAACCAATATTTTAAAGAAAATCCAACATCTTCAGCCAGGAATGTTGATAGAGAATTCCACATACCTAAGTCAACCATTCATAGGGTAGTTAGGACTATTTAAAAAAATATCGTTAATATGTTGAGAAATATGGACAACATTTTGAATTATAGGTCGTTATTTTACATCTTCATTTTAGTAGGAATATTAGTTAAGCCACTTTTCATTGTTTTTGTTTTCACTTGTTTCAATTAACTTGTTACGTGTAGTTTTGTTGTAACACGGTATTAACGTTATACCTATGTTCGCGAACCCATTTCTGTAAAATATCTGTTCAGCTTATTTATTTTGCCAAATACTAATATTTTATTGTTTACAAAAAAAATGACGTTTGCCGGAATCAAGGCCAACTGAGAAAATATTTGTTTTTTGAAATAAATGAGGTTATAAACTCTTAAATTATAACATGTTATACATTGTTAAAATCAGAATAAAAAGCACTATTTGGCTACGTAAAAATCCAATATGGCGTCCATATAAAAAAATAAAGTTAATGATGATTCTAAAAACCCGAAACGTAGAAAATAAAAATTGACTACCCGGTCATATTCTACAAAAAAAGTTGCTTTGAAGAAGTTTTTACAGATTTGAAAAATTTTCACTTATAAAAAAAATATGGCCGATTTTCGAAAATGCATGTTTCAGGTTTTTTCAAAATTTCTCAAAAACCTAAATAGATAACACCACGTAGTAAATGGAATTAGCTTACTAACATAATTGTCCAAAACTTTCCCCATTTAACCGATTTTCTATCTATCGTAGTTTCCAAGATCCCCATACATTCCCCACCAATTTGGGACACACTGTATATTTTTGAGGTTGCTGAGTTTAAACCTGAAATTAAAAAATCGATATTAACAGTTGACAGCTGTCAGACAACATGTGACAATCAAAATTGATAAAATCCACGCGTAAATATATGTTTTTGAGGTTTCTGGGTTCAAAACTGATTTTTTTTATTTATCTTTGTGACATCTTACGAAGGATTTTTTTTTCATATACATATATAATATATGCTGGACATATACATATACATATATGCTCCTAAGTACCAGAGTACCGTGAGTGCCGGGTTTTCCGATGTTTAACCCATCTTTTTCCCCATTTCCGTCAAAGCTGTCCAAGCACTGAAACATGCAAATATTGCATTTCACAGCACCTTTTGGACAACGCGGTAGTGCCACCACGGACGTTATTTTAAATAATTACTACCTAATACGTCTCCCCGGCGGGGAATCGAACCCGGATCGCTGGCACGGCGAGCCGAGACTCTACCACTACGCTACCGGAGAGACTCGGGATGATGTTATATTTCCGAGTGGATTTTATCAATTTTGATTGTCACATGTTGTCTGACAGTTAGTTGACAGCTGTCAACTGGCAATATCGATTTTTTCCTACCAGTTTTGAGCTCCGCAACCTCAAAAACATATATTTCCATGTGGATTTTATTAATTTTGATTATTGCTTGCTCTTTGACAGTTAGTTGACAGTGTCAACTGTCAATATCGTCTTTTTGACATCAGTTTTGAACTTAGCAACTTTAAAAACATATATTTCCGCGTGGATTTTATCAATTTTGATTGTCACATGCTGTTTGACAGATATCGATTTTTTTAATATCAGATTTTAAACTCAGCAATCTCAAAAATATATATTTACATGAGGATTTTATCAATTTTTACTATTGCTTGTTGTTTGGCATCTAGTTGACAGCTGTCAACTGTCAATATTATCATATTGGCATTGGATTTGAATGCAGCGACCTTAAAAACATAAGAGGGTACTTTTTGTTAACGCAGCAAATACTAAACTTTTGAGGAGATTACCCTTTTAAGGGGTCAATAATGGTGAATCCGTGAAGCTTTGGAGCTCCGTAGGAGCCAAAATAAGCAAAATGGAGCTTTGTGCCAATTAAAGACTTTTGTTCAGAATGCCGAAACAAACAACATATCCAAATTTCAGCCAATTTGACCGGGAGCCAATTATCATAAGGTTTGTGCGAGGTTCTTTATAAAAAAACTGTTCATTTTACATGAACAAAAATACAAAAATACTTGAGTTTTTTAAAATTTAAACCATAGAAATAATGGCAATTCGCTATTATAAAAAAAACCTTTTTAAATGATATTTTTATGCTGGCCATTTGGTTTTAACCAGTGCCATGATATTTTTTTTAGCTAAAATATGGTAATCCCAAAAAAACAAATTGAAATAAAGAATGTACCTCCAACAGAATATATTGTATTTCAGTACCACAAAAATAAGTCAGTGGATTTCTGTCACTTTCTTCTCTTCAAGCTCTTCTATCTACTATCTATCTATTTATTATTTTTTTAATACGGAATCAACTTGTTTTAATTAATACTTATAATAATTAAAGGTTTATGACTTTAAGGTACGTGCATTAGTTTAACATATGTTTGTTGTTAGTAAAAGAAGAAAAATGATGATTTATTAAAAGGGTAAAATTGCGGCAAATATTGGGTTAATCACTATTTTTGGGAGGTCATGTCATAAGGTTTCAAAACAAAAAATGCATTTGGATCAATTTAAAAAATTATTTTGGACCTACAAACCCGAAAAATTTTTCAAAAAAATAACATTGCTAAAAATGTCAATAAATACATCACAATAACAGACTTTACAGATAAGGTAAATCGTTAAATTATTAAAGTATACATTTTCTTTTGCGCTAATACATTTTAGGCTATCATTTAACTTGATGTATTAAAAAAATGCTAGTCAAGTAAAACTACTTTTACTTCCAGTACTTTTATTTACTTCAGTAACTTTGGTTTACTTCAAGTACTTTGTTTTACTTCAAGTAAAATACTTGGGTAGTACTTTTTGAATTTACTTGGAAAAGCAAGTACATTTTAACGAATACTTGTACTTGTACTTGAAGTACTATTTAGGAGTACTTTGAGAGCTCTGCCTGTACTATAAAAAAATCTCGAAAAAAATTATGTCCAATACAACTTTACTCTAAGAATCAAATCTGGCAGCAAATTGTAGATCACAAATACTTATAAGAATTCCATTTTTATTATTGAAATCAATAATAGAAATAAAATTCTCATAGTGTCTCCTATTCTTTCACTTACGCTTCCAACTCCTGTTTCATTTTAGTAAACTCCTCTTTTGTCATAGTTCCTTCACCTTCACCTAAACGTTGTAACTTCTCCCTTGAAGCATCAAAATTCGGACGGGCGGAGGTGGTGGAATCTAAATGAAAACATTGTTAAATAATTTGTGCAGGTGTACCCTAAAATCTGTCCAGAAAACGAAGCTAAAAAAGTGCAAAACCTGGCAATTTTTCCAAAATGCATAGATTTGCATTAAAATTTGGGATTAAGCTTAATTTACCCTCAAAATATATATCATGCTTATGGGCTCTTTATTTTTTAGGGGTGAAAACTAACTTTTATTGCTAAAACCTATAAAACTATACATTAAAGCTTAAGTTAAGTAAAATTTGACTCAAATAAGTTGAAAAGTAGTATTTTGTTTCTTTGAAACATTATTTGAAATATTTCAGCCCTTAAAAATCAACCCCTAATAGGATAAAAAAAATTACCCTAAAAAACTAACATATTATCACTGCGTTTTGAATGAAAATTTGGGATTGAGCTTAACTTACCCTTCTCTTCAAAATCTCCATTATGCTAAAGGTAACTTTCTATTTTTAGAGATAAAAACTATCCTTTATTACAAAAACTTTCAAAACTTTTATATTTAAGCTTAAGTCACATAAAATTAGTCTCATATAAATTGAAAAATAAGTATTTAATTCTTCAAAACATTATTTATTATATTTTAATCCTTGAAAATCAACCCTTATTACGATTTAATAAAAAAAATGTTTACCCTAGAAAAATTAACATATTGTCACAGATTAAAAAATGTGGTTAGTTGTGGTGCTCAAAAGTATTACTTATTTAATTTTGTATTTTTTTTAATTCTCAAAAATCCACCCCTTACAATATTAAAATGCAAAAAATAGTACAAAACCGCGGATTTTTTAAAAAATGCATCGAATTGCTTTTAGAATGCTTCAAAGAATTGGTTTTTAGGCACAACTCCTTCAGTTTTTACGATAAAAAGTTCTTTAAAAATCCATTTTGTTGTGTTTTTCAAGAGTTATAAGGTCTTATACAGGGTGTCCCAAAAGGTATGGTCCAAAGTTTGGAATCATGTAGATTGGATCGAAATAAGGCAACAACTTCATATAACTTTTTGCTCTATGCCCCTTCTTTACCGAGCTATTAGCTCTTAAAGGTAACAATTGAAAATCGATTTTTTATTAATAAGTTTTGAACGGCTTGTACGATCTAGAATTTTTTTGTTGATTAATTCTAGCTAATAACTTGTCTTGCATTAACTGCTATAAACATGCCCCGAAACCATCAAAGATACCAGGTCCAGACTATCAAATTTGTAAAAAACTTCAAAATTTTTACAGTGTTGCCATATTTAACATTCTGACCTTACTGGTAGCTTCCCCTGAGTTTTCTATGGAAAAAAGGTATACTTTATCTTTATTGATAGGACTAGCGGTTTTTGCGTAAAATGTATTTAAAATCATTAAGGTATACTCGAGGGCTCTCGATAAGATATACCCTGGGGCTCTCAATAAGGTGTACTTAAGGACTCCCTATGAATCTTATGTCAAAATCTACTACCAGAAGTCAATTTTAGCTGAAAATTATAAATTAAAAGTTAAAAAAAACTTCATTTATTTTAACAAAAAAAAAAAAAAAAAGTAAAACC
Source organism: Listronotus oregonensis (assembly GCA_019359885.1). Taxonomy (NCBI): domain Eukaryota; kingdom Metazoa; phylum Arthropoda; class Insecta; order Coleoptera; family Curculionidae; genus Listronotus; species Listronotus oregonensis. The sequence goes on from JAHBCN010002307.1 coordinate 58,742, forward strand.
ATACATCAAAGTAGAAACTTTACGAGTATGATTATTAGTAGAATAACAAAAAAAACTGCTAGGCGTAAATTTAACTAAGGTATGTGTTTAAAGTGAGCACCCTGTACACTGTACAGCTACACATTTTCTTAATTTACTAAGACATGCTCTTTGAACCTAAAACAACATGTTTGGATTATTCCTTATTGCAGCACAATGAAACATATTTTTTTCTAATAAATCTTGCTGTATGGTTTTATTGTTATTATTATTATTATTTTTTTTTTTTTGTTAAAATATATTAAGTTTTTTTTTAACTTTTAATTTATAATTTTTAGCTGAAATTTGACTTCTGGTAGTAGATTTTGACATAAGATTCATAGGGAGTCCTTAAGTTCATCTTATTGAGAGCCCCAGGGTATATCTTATCGAGATTCCTCAAGTATATCTTAATGATTTTAAATGCATTTTACGCAAACCCTAGTCCATCATAAAGATAAAGTATACCTTTTTCCATGAAACTCAGGAATCTACCAGTAAGGTCAGAATGTTAAATAGGCAACACTGCAAAAATTTTGAGTTTACAAATTTGATAGTCCAGACCTGGTATCTTTGATGTTTCGGCATGTTATACAGTTAATCAAGACAATTATTAGCTAGAATTAATCAACAAAAATTAATCTGTCGAGCCGTTCAAAAGTTATTAATAAAAATCGATTTTCAATTGTTATCTTTAAGACCTAATAGCTCGGTAAAAGGGCATGAACAAAAGTATATGAAGTTGTTAACTATTTTGATCGAATAAACATGATCCCAAACTTTGGACCATACATTTGACACTTATATTAAAACTGTTTAAAACCCTTACTTTCTTAAAGGGGCGAGTTGAAAGGGCTGGAATAAGGTAGTGTTCGTCTATACAAACGCGTTTTACGTTTATATCTCAGTTAATTTCCGTCATACAGTAAATTAAAAAAGCAAAATTTTTGTAATTCAAAAAGCTACAATTTGATACACTATCTCCTTAGTTTTCGAGTTATTTTCAAGAAAAGGTCATTTTTTATTAAAATTTTAAAATTTGATTTTCACTAGAAACTTCATTTTTTTCAAAATTAAGCAATTTAAATCGGTTCAAATTTTAAAATGTGTTCATGATAGATATAGATAGATAAAGAAAACTGAAAAAGGGCTACAACTCATTTTAATGAGGGTGGTAATTAGGGGTTGTTTTCTAAGATTTGTGTACTCAAAAATTTGGTCTAACATTATTTTAATCATAACTCATTTAACTTTTATTACACATACCTTTTTAAAAAGAAATATCTTTGCAAAAGATTTAAAAAGTTATTATTAGTAATTCGTAGATTTTGCATTATTTGCCTTTGAAACTCTGAAATTTTGTGTTTGATAAATAACAGCTAACCTTTAACAAACCACAACTTAGTTTGTATTGGTCCCACAGCAAGTACAAAAAACTATTTTATTCGTTTTTTTAATAACTATAATTTTGTTATTTACAGTTTTTTGATAAAATGCATACTAATCGAGTTATTTGCAAAAAACCGATTAAAAACGTTGATTTTATTGACGAAAAACTCCGACTTTAGATCGCGAATAACTCGAAAAGTATGCTTTTTACAAAAAAAATGCATGAAATATTTTTTGCTTAGAAATAATTTTTCTATTGATTCTTTGGTCAAAATATATAAAAATTCCACCCCCAAGAGGGTTTGACAACCACCCCAAGGTGAAGGCGCCCTTCGACATAATATAGATTTTGATCCTTGGGCTATTCCCTATCTACTGTCAAAATTTTAAGTCATTCCTGCATATTGAAAAAATGCAAGGCAAAATGGTTCATTTTCTGGACTACTAATATTTTGGTAAAATTCTATAACTATAGTTTATGTTACAATACGTATATTATATTTGCAACATGTGTATATTACTGGTTAGAGGGTGTGTTGACATTATATGTGAATCTTTTTTAGAAGACAGTGTCATCACCACTAAGGTACTATTTTTTTCCTGTGTAAGACAATTTTATATGCATAAAGACCATTTATTATAACTTTATTACAATAGCATTTGGAATGTCTAAGCAAAAGCACTAAGCAATTACTTTTTTTTCAAAACAATTGTTAAAAAAACCTTTAATTTTACTAAATATCAAATACCAAGTTTTTGGTATTCATTGCAAACTTGATTGCAAGTTTATTTACGACTTCATATATTTTAATTATCATTATTAAAACTAATTTTTAACTATTTAATCTACCTCCACAATACAAATTTTTAGGCCTCCGAGTGGAGCAACCTAAAAATTGACATTTCCTCAAAATTTCTCCTTCTTGCAACTGATTACCATCAAAGGGAATGTACACTTATTGAGCACTTACATATTAAACGAATACACCAAAATTTACAAAAGTTTATTGCTTATTTTTAGTAAAAACACCTCAAATAAATCCAGTTTTTCTTTACAGCTTAATTATGAATTAGGCAGCCAGTTATTCTTACAATGTACAGAAAAGTGAATTAATTTGAGGTGATTTTTTCTAAAAATAGAAAATAAATTATTGTAAATTTTAGCGTATTTGTTTAATATATAAGTGCCTTATCAGTGTATGTTCCCATTTGTTGAAAATCAGTTTCAAGAAGGGAGAATTTGAAAGTTAGTCCACTTGGAGGCCTCATAACTTAAAAACCGGAGGTTACTGAAAATAATTGATTTTAGATTTGTGATCAACTCCCCAAACAACCTCCGTACACAAAAGTGTAAAGTAAAAAATTACCTAGGAAAGTAATGCAATCTCTAACTGAGTAAAAAAATATTGTAAAACAACTAGACAAAAGACTTATTTAAGATTTTTTGATTCTATAAAAATGTTGTAAGGTTTTTAATTTATTTAGCTATTTTTGCTTTTTTATTAGCAGAACCACTTACAATATATCCAGCATATTTTGGTTCCTCCTCATAGCGATCGTGAAGCCAAATAAACTCTTCATGTTGTCTTACCACCAAAAACTCTGGCTTTTGAAAATTTTTCATAGTGGTTCGGGTATGGACTGTAAATTTAACCTTATCTTTTTCACTGAGAGCATCAGAAATATCCACTATTAGAGTGTTATCTGTTAATGGAACGGTTTTTCCTTCATCTGCCTGCACATTAAAACAAATAAATAGTACAAGTGAATAAAAAAGCTCAATTAAATTAAAATATGCTCTTTAAATTTATCAATTTACGCCCCTTTTTATTGAGCCAGATTAAAAAAATTGGAAGGTAATAAAAATTATTTTAACAAAAAACAACATTTTTAAGAAACTTACCATTTTTTGGTTTGATTAGCTGAACAATTAATTTTTCATTTAAAGATTTAATTTAAATATATTTTTTTCTTTTTTACTCCTAAAACCTTTATCGAGAAATCTGATTATTCTGATTGTTGTCATGTCATTTCTCCGGTTTTGTCAAAGCTGTCAACTGTCAAATAATTTTTGTTGTAAATTACTCATGAATTCTAGAGCTAAGGATCCCCACTCTGTGTTACAAAAATGACCCTCAAATTGCAGTAAATTAAAATGGCGTTGTGTTCCTGAGGCCCGTTTTTAAACTTCACTTTTACTAAATTTGGGTAATTATTGTCTCAAAAGTTGCCTCCTCTCCGATTTTGACCAAATTTGGTATACGGGGGTTTTTTAGGGCGCTGATTACGAATCTGAAAAATGTTTTTTTCGGCAACGTTTCGTTTTCGAGATATTCTTCATCAAAGTTGAAAATCAAACTAACCTTATTTACACTATTCCTCCTTGTTGCACAGAATTCTTGATTCTTACACCAAATTGGTACACAATATTTCACAAACACCTTTTAAAAACTTGTTTTTATATTAATTTTACATTTTTTTCCCATTTAATTGCAAACCTCCACTTTCACCCGCCGCAACGTGTAGGCAACCATGTATACACTAGCCTTTTTGTAAACAAATGTGGCTGCTGCCTTTGAACTTAAAAGTTCGCAATTTAATGGAATAAAGGTGTAAAATAAATAAAAATACAAGGTTTTAAATGGTGTTTATAAAATATTGTGTGCCACTTTAGTGTAACAATCAAGAATTCTGTACAAGAAGGGGAATATAGTGAAAATTAGGTTAGTTTGATTTTAACTTTGACTATGAATATCTCGTAAACGTTCCGCTTTTGCAGATTCGTAATCAGCGCCAAACACCGTATAAAATTGTCAACAGGCTTTCGAGACAATTACCTAAATTTTTCCTAGGTAACCACAACATACCGGTATCACAGCATAACTAACAGAAAGCGCACGCTTTAATGAATTAGCGGGAAAGTACGGTAATTTTTCTTGCGCAAGTTTTGCCAACGTTTTGCTAAGATATGATATGTCTGCTTTATTTGAATTGTAATTTTTCTTTCGTGTTTTGTGTTAAAATATCTCTGATCTGAACGTGCAAAGGGTATTTATATATACTACTGCACCTAGACCTTAGTAGGTCCTTTGTGCTTACTCTTGTAGGCGGGAGATATAATGCGTCGTCCAACATGCGTCCAACCTATTGATTTGAAATAGTTGACGACGTCTTTATGCGGACTCTCCCTAATTTCAGCCAGTTTGCGCCTAGCATGGAGTTCCGTTCAAATGTGAAGGCGGGACAATCGCAAAGAATGTGTTCCACGGTCTCATTTTCTTATTCACAGCCTCTACATAATCCTGTGTCCCTTAGACCCATTTTAAGAGCCGCCAGGGAGAGATCGTGCTGCCTGTTAGTTATGCTGTGCACAAGTAAATATGTTACATGGTTAGCTAGCAAAAATTTGCTTTTTATATATTGCAATTAGGGTCATTGGTTCCCTAAGCTACATCAGCGCTTTCTAGTGAGGGCCACTTTTTAAGCAAAACAGCCGTAAGAGAGGGTGATCCTTACCTATACAATCCATAAAATTACTGGGCAAATTATTTCATCGATAAAAAAAGCAAATTTTTGCTAGCTTACCTACAATAGCTGTTTACGAACAACCACTTTTATTACCTAAGTTAAAGTTAGTTTCTGACCAGAGGTAAGTTGTTTTATCGAATACGCTATTTCGGCTTGTCAAGTTACGACTCCCCAAACAACGAGGTTACAAAAGAACTAGAGGACAGTTCCTATTTGACCTCCGATCAGTGAAGTGCTCGCGATAAAAAAACTACATAGTTTTTTCCGGGAAGGCGGCTGAAGGAGCTGTATCAACGGCTTTTACCATCGGGGATCAAGAAGAAACTCAAGCCAAACGATGGAGTCCTTCTTCTGGGGCTAAGCGCTGTGAGCGATGATTCCTATATCTGTTTATTTCTGGGAGCCCCACGCACGAGGAATTTTCCTAATGGCGGAAGATGGTTGCGCGCTCAGCAGGAAGGAGCAGTACTGACAGAAAACGGTTATGCGCGATACCAGTAGCAGTCTTCCCGGTCGGATGTCCATTTTTTGTGCCTTGCATCGATAAGAAAATATTTTAGAAAATTTTGAGAATTTAAGTTTTTGAAAAGTTCGGAATTTTTGGGGGCTACAGAGCCCGACTATCCAGAAGTTCCACGTACAAAGCCTGGGAAAGCCACGTTGATAACAACGTGTCTGGAAAGGAGAGCTGGTTGAACGTTCAGCCCTCAGCAGTCCGAGGCGGTTTTAATTGTGTTTTCGTTTATCTTTTATATATGTGAGAAGTTTTTGGTGTGGTTTAAAGACATTTTATAATTTTGAACAATAATGAAGAAGTGTTTATTTCCAGGTTGTAAAAATTTGATAGAGAAGGGGGAGAATTAGGGTAGAAAAACATTTCACAGGTGTGTATTCAACAATAATTTTATTTAACTATAATGTATGCTGTTTAAAATAAGAATATGCTTTTAATTTAAATCGTTTATTTGTTATAAGATTAAACATATAAGTTGGGTTAAAAAGAGGAAAATAAGCGGCTACGGTACATTCAACCTTTTCCCATATATTTGTGTTGAAAATTTGAATAAATAGCAAAATTAATGCAGATTAATAAGGGTAAACTGAATTAGAAATCACTCAGTAATGAAATCTAAATTAAAATTTAGGTTGACTTTGTTTTGGCCAATAGTAGCACCTTAGGTAGCTCAAATGAATTAGTTTTAAGTTAATTTATTTTCATAATGCCAGCTTATTTTTTTTTTGTTTCTGTTCTTATCCCTTTAAACAATTCTTAGATAAACTTGATCCTTTCAACAGACTAAAATGTATTCTGCTAATAACCAATTAGAAAAAAAATCTCTTTGACTTCGATATAACAAATTACGTGTAACATATCACAAATCAAGTGGCAATAATGGTAATTTGGTTTTATTTTGGTATGCCAGTTTTATAACCAATCTTACGAGATGCTTATGATTATTGCTTTTTTGGTTTGAAGAATAAAATAAAATTAATATTTTTTATTTAACAGAATACCCAAAAATGAGACCAGAAGATCAGCAGGTTAGAGGCGATAGGACTGAGGATGAATCCACATGGGTCCGTGATCACGCATCCGTTGTTGCCACGTGACCTACGATACCGAATAGAAAGCCAATTTAGAAAATAACAAAACACCAAGGTCACAACGGATAGAAGTTAGTTAATTTCAACTTTTTGCGCGCCGTACGTCCGTTGTGTTTTGATTTGTGTTGTTTGGGAGCATTCTGTTTGGGTTTATTTTCAAATAATTTTACGATGGAGAATCAATTTAAATGTTTTTATTGTTTATACCTAATAAATTCGCATTGCGAAAATTATTTAGAACATGAATGTTTTAAAAGTCGAGTTTTGCCAGGGAAAGAATATTCCATTGTCTCTGATGACAAAAATATGCTTCAAATTAGTAAGTAGATAGACTCGTAATATTCGTTGTTCATACATTGTTTGAAATACATAGTGTTTGTCATGTTCATATCATCAATAGATGGTTAATGGTAAAGTTTATTTTATTCAATTTTAGTTGAGACAAACAATTCCAGTGGTAGAATAACTGATGCTACCCCCAGTGTGCTCACATGTATTGTGGCAAAGGAGCCTTCTCCTAGCATCATTAATGATGAGCTCCTTATATCTGCAGTTTATGCAAGACGACCTTTGTGGGATTATACAACTCCTCTACAGCAAAGGACAAACTTTAAACTAAAAGCTCTGTGGCAGGAGATATGTGATGAGCTTGAAGGTATGTAAATAATATAAGAATATGTTTATCATTGTCAGCCTAATGACTGTTAGCTGGTAGTGCCTGATGTTTTATTCCTTATTGTAGGTCACTTTGCTGTAGAGGCATTGAAAAAAAGGTGGAGACAATTAAGGGATGATTTTATGAGGGCAAAAAAAAGCCAAAACTTACGTCCCGAGTGGATCTGGAGCTGATGCGGTGCCTCCAAAGCCCACTTTTAAATATTATGAAATAATGAAGTTTTTAGACGATCTAGATGACACCGTGTAAGTTATTTTGTAATTAAACATTCAAGTAACATACAAAATGAGCAGCTGTGTGCACATATTATTATTTATATTTATTACATTTTATTATTTCTACCTTCTTACTCTTGTTGCAGTACTGTATCTAACATCGTACAAACACAGCCAGGGCCCTCATCAGATTTATCAGGCATACAAACGCCGGACCTGTTATCACCCAATACAGAACAACCACTTAAAAGGAAACGTGAGTATATTTTCATTAGATTTTTTTCAGTTCTTAAAAATGACCAATTTAAACTGACTTGTGACAAGTTTATCAAGATTCTTTTTTTAATCAAGGTGGACAAGGAACTGATCTTGTAGAGCTGGAGAAGGAACTCATTCAAAATATGATAAAAGAAACTCCACCAAAACAAGATGGGGTTGATGGATTTCTCATTCTACTTGGGGAGGGGTTACGGAGGTTGCCCATTAGGACCAGGTCCCGACTGCAAATAAAGTTTTTGCAAATGGTGGATGAGGAAGAGGAAAGGCTGTAACAAACACAAAAACATTTAAATAAATAATTCAAAAAGAAAAGTAGTGTTTTTTGAACTAATATACTTCCGTTTTGTTATGTTGCCTATTTTATACATGACATTCATGAAAAAATTTAAATACAATAAATAACTAAATACCATCTTTATTGAAAAAAAAAATGTAATGAAGAGGTGTTACTCTTACATCTAACCTACTTCACTACCTTAAAACAAAAAAAAAATACTCTTCTAAGAATGTTAAGCAAAAGAAATAGTCCATATACTTCTCACAGTTGATCTCTTCCTTTCCTTGAGTTTTTTTATTAAATAAAGAATGTACATTTTCTTTACTTTTTCTCTGTAACTGTGTTGTTCCATACCATGTTTTTGTTGAATCCTGCGGCTCGCAAGCACAGTTGCAATCAACCAATTTTTTGTATTCATAGTGCAAAAGCCAGAAAGCCGAGACGCACCGCTACTATTTTATTTTTATTATTTGTAATTCTATTTAACTTTTCATTATTATGATTTACTTAAGCGAAATTCTAAGGTTATGTGATATAAATGTAATGTCAACACTGTCATAGTCGTCAGACGGATCCGTAGTCACGTAGATTATATTCGGATGGGGCTTTTTTCACAGATCCGTGAAACGTTTACGGAGGTACGTGATCACGGACCCATGTGGATTCATCCTCACCTTACAAACTTAGCAGTTAGCAGACACGCTGTTGTTTGTTTCGATCATTTTTCTGAGGACTGTTTTGACAGAAGATCTATATGTGGCATAGTTCGGCTAAGAGACAATGTTTTCCTCAATCTATTTATTGATAAAATTGTCTATAATTATAGTATGGACATCCAGGCTATGAGGGTCAGATAACATGTCGTATAAAAAGTAATCAGATTTTTGTTGTTTTGTTAAATTTTTGGAAAAAAACTTAAATAAGATTTTAACGTTTCGTCTTCAAGGTCCTATTATCAAATGTTTTTATAAAAAAAGATTTTTTTATTACACATTTTAAAACATTATGCCCTAAATTAAAACTAATAAACAATGTCTTTGGTTAATTATAAATAGAATAAATTTAATTTATTATTTTTAAAAACTACAGGAATGTAATAATTTTCTCAACGGCATTTTATCAGGCTTTTAATAACCTGAAACATTGCTCATTTTAATCTTTTTGTTATTTTATATACACTGTATAATTTATAATAAATACTGTTAAATAAATTTATAAAACATTAGACTGTCTTTTATTTGGTTAAATTATTATCTAATAAAAACATCTCTTGTATTTGTTTTACTCTTATATTAAAGATAATAAAAAACTTTATTATTTTTTAAGCACGGAAGACACAATGACTTTTTTAAGAGGAAATGTGTATGAATTTCCTAAAATATTTTTTTATAACATTATTGAATTGTCTGTGTAGAAATAACAAACTGCATACAATTTTTGACAGGAATTGAAGGCAAAATTTGTATACTGTTTGTACAAGCCAAGTTGCATTTATTTAATTAAAAAAAAAAAAATAATTCACAAAAATTTTCTATGAAAAATGGCACTGTTTCTTTCAAGCTTCATTTTTTCTAACTTAACTTTTTTTTTCTTTAACTTTTTCAAAGACCAGTCAAGGACTTTTTTTCATTAAATTAGTTAAAATACATCAAGCCTTTTCCCTTCTATGGATGAATTCGGTTCGCATATGGTTGACTACGAAACAAAAAAATAAGATTAGTTTTTTGAAAATGCCTTAATTTTCTTAATAATATGCCGAAGCGCTCCTTGGATGGTATCCTATCTTGCACAAAGATTTTATTTGGCTATATTTCAATTCTTTCTTGCTTATTTTCAGTGATATGGGGGATATCCTTGTGGATACTCTGATGATATGTTTACTAATTTATAAAATTTTAATAATATTTTTTTACCAAAATAACTAACTGTTTAACTTATTTTATAAAATAGGTAGTTTCTTTAGTTTTTCATTTTATATCATAACTTAACGATCAGTTAGGTATTTATATACATATTTGCAAAATTTATACCATTTTTTACAATATATAAATATAAATTTATCCCAAACACTTCTAATTTATTTTTGTAATCGTACACATATAGTTCACCTATAAAGGATTGCAAAAATAAACAACACAAAAGTGCTGAATACGCGTCTGTCGAGTCAGCCATATTGGAGTCTCTTTGTTTATTCCAAAGTTTTAACGTTTGTAACATTGGTTGCGTTCTCTCTAGTTCCTTTTCTAATTTTCTAACCTCGTTGTCCCCAAAACGATAAAAAATGTCAAATTTTGCTCAATTTAGGTTAGCCAAGATATCTCAGACAGAAATCCGGGTACCTTAGCAGGGGCAAGGGGGAGGTCAGATTCTGACTTAGCTGTGACAAATCGTACGGCCAACTAAATTAGTTTCCCTCAACTTAGGTCAGAATTTGTGCTGTTCGTAAGCAGCTCATGTAACATATATTTACTTGTGCACAGCAAAACTAACAGGCAGCACGATCTCTCCCTGGCGGCGCTTTTGATATTTTTAAGCACAAAACAGGAAAGAAACGATAAAAATTCAACTAAAGCAGACAGATTATATCTTAGCAAAACGTAAAATGACCGTACTTTCCCATCAATTCATGAAAGGGTGCTATATACTTCTGTTAGTTATGCTGTGATACCAGTATGATACCTGCATGTTATGCTAACATAGAAAAAATTTGGTAAAAGTACGCTGAATTGAGGCGCTGAACGTCAAATGACGTCATGAGAAGTTCTGATGGAACGAATTAAAACGAAATGTTTAAAAACGCTTTGCTGTTTGTTCTGCAACTGTCAATGCTCAGATGATTGTTGCGTTTCTCTTCCGTTTTTTTTTTATATTTTTTTGCACAAGTATTTTAGAAAACCGCTTTGATGAAATCCATTGGACTCTCTAGTGGTAGTTTTAAAACGGTTTGATGAATTAGCGCTTAATGCGCTGGATCCATCGATGCAATTAAAAACTTGCCCACTGTAGTCCTTTTGTGCTCTAGAACCGCCGGAACGACACCACTAATGGCCAATTGCACCGTTGTGGTTTTCTGTTTTCTTAACTAAGAGACGTTTTGAATGTGACTATTGTCATAATATTTGACACCGTCTAAATGCAACTTAGGTTAAGAAGGGCTTAAAACTGCTTAAACCACAGTGGTGCAAACCGCCGTGATAGAGCCAAGAATTAAGGTCTGTTTGTTATCAAGTACAGTATAGGACAGAGTAGAAAAGTATAGGACTAAAAAGTGTAAATAAGTCTTGTAGTAAAAATGCATCTAATTTTACTACTTTGAGAGTTAAAGTAATTAAGTGAAAATTAATTTACCCCAGAATTCATACCAAACACCTAATCCTAAATTACACTGAGGATAACAAAATGTAAAATAGTGTAGACTAAATCTGGATAACAGAGACATATAGTGTATGATTGTAGAGGTAAGGATCATCCCCTCTTATGACTGTTTTGCTTAAGGCTCCATTTCCACTGCCGTCCATATTGAAAAACGTAACATTTTACATGAAAAGAACCTCTCAGTTAGGTACCAAACATTAAAATAAAAACAAGAGGATTTACCCGAGATTTGCAAGGATATTCAAGGAAGAACTAACGACCAAGTACGGGCATCTTTTTCGTCCGTTTCATTCATAAATAGTTGGTTTTATAATTCTAAAACACCGATTTTTGTACAATTCAATAGTCAATACAAAACAGCGCGATTCTTACGACTGGCGCACAAAATAAGAAATTCCAGTAGCAATGCAAATTTCCAACCTCTTTAGATGTGATTTCTTCCAAAGTCCCAAACTTTTGTTTTGTTAATATATTTGGTACCTAAAGTATCGAAAACACGAAAAATCAACATTTTGTGCTTATGTCAAATTTCCCCTACGCTCGTCACCGATCACACCGGCTCGGGAAGTATATCCGTCTCTTTTTCTTATCTTAAGAGAAGCATATGCACGCAGTATTCTGCGCGGTTGACAAACTAATTCCAGTTAATTGAATATTCACGCCCTTAGGTTCAACCTTCTCTCGCCAGAGCGATGTCATTCATAATTTCCATTCATTTATTACGTGCTCAGGGTCGGACTTAGCGCTTTTTAAAAATTCTTAAAAATATTTATTTTATTTATTACAAAAATACTGTCTGTTACCCTAGACTGATAAAATTAGGCATTTTTATATAAAAAAAATATATTCCATACAAGGTACTTTTTTTATCGTGTACAGGGTTTTTATCTGTCATGTCCTACAGGTGCACGATTTATTAATTAACCAACAAATATACAGTCAGTAGGCCTAAATATAAATATGTTATGTCAGTTACTATTATAACCTATGAAATGTGTAACTTGGCAGTAACTCATTTATACATACAGTGTATCCCCAAAATTCATTTTAGATACCGGGTGAACCAAAATTATATGGCGGTTTTATTTATATTTTTCCAGTCATACGCAATTCAGTTGTAGTAGTAGTAGAATTTGCACAATAAAATTAAAATAAGGGTTTGCTTGCGCAGAAGTTCGAAATAGGGAACGATTCATCCAAAGACATTAGACAATTTTACAAATCGGTTATATAATCCCCAATCCGAAGAGCATTGTACAATTTTATACTCGACTACACATATTTAAAAGCGCCAAACGGCTCCAATTTAAGAATAAAAGGAGGTCATTTCAATGCACAAGAAGTATACTTTATTTTAACTTACGTCGAGGTGGTGGTGCATGGGTAAATATTGTTACGGACTTTCTTTAGTTAGTGTTTAGTTATTAGAAATGTAAAGGTTAGATTTATTTTATTTAGGTTAATAATTTATTTGAAATAGGTTACCTTAGTTTTCCCTTTTTCGACGGTCATTGCGGATTATCCTGAGGCGCTGGAGACATTCATTTACACTTTTCTCACATCCTGTAGTAAAGAATTCTTCCAGCTAATTCTAGACTTTTCAGACTTTTCTATTCTTTTCCACTTTACTATAAAAAGCGCGAGGAAAGTGCCGGCCAGTTTTGTTTTGCATTTCAAGAGATAAGAAGTTGACAGATAGTTAAAGGTTAAACAGTTGTCACAATAACGTTACGTTGAATTTTGTTACCTTAGAAACGTTTGTGAACTTGTTTGTAATAAAAGGTGTAAAACCAGGATACGTGTTTTTATACGGGGTGTCACGGAACAATATGGAAAATAATAATATTGATTTTCCTGTTTTGCCTATAGACTATGTTATTTCTAAACATTTGGTACCTATCAAGTGGGGCTTTCTTCAGCTTATATTCAGATACCCTGAAAGAACCAAATAATGAATATATTTTCAAGTTCAACAATTTGAACCTGGCTTAATAACAGCAAAGATATTTTCAAGGTTTACCAAGCTATTAAGCATAGTATTTTCATTTTATATTTGCTTTCTCCATTCAAGAAAATGGTAATCTATTTCGATACCTATTGCACATGCAAAGGGGGTTTACAGAACGCTTGCATATGTCCTGTTGCCAGTGTAATATGACACCTGGGATATGTAGTATCAACAGGTTGTTAAATATTTAACAACTGTTTTACTTTCAACTGTTTTGGACGCTACCCATAGAGCATTCAAATTCAAATTCAAATTATTTATTCATGTCATATTCAAATTGCATTTCACACGTCAACATTGTTGCAGCAACCACAAGTTCTTGACTAGTATGATCTTTTTATCTCTGTTTCTTATAAATAGTTTAGTTTACTTTTAAAAACATTTTAATATTAAGTTTTATAAGGCTTAACAATGGCCTTAGTTTGATTTAAATGAATAAAATAACCACAACTAATTAATACATTATTGTTTTATGAGTTACTAATAAAAATATGTCCCTCTTCAAACAGTTATCTAACTTGTTACTGTTTGAAGTTTACATAGTGTTTATTTTTATATTTATTTATTTTTTTTGAAATGATTTAGGGTCACCTTAAAACCCGTAATTTGTATTTTTACTGTAAGATATTATTCATTGATTATTATTCATGTTTGTATTAATTGCGACATTTACGTAATACTAAGTCACTTTTCAAACATCTGTTTTTCATCGCCAGTATGTTTATAGTGTAGATCGTGAAAAAAAACCTTTTCAACAGTTTTCAGAATGACTGGAAAAAATAAAATAAAACCGCCATATAATTTTGGTTCACCCGGTTTCTAAAGGTATTTTTGGAGGGACACGCTGTATGTATGAATGAGTTACTGAAAAGTTGAAATTCCTATAGGTTATAATAATAACTGACGTAATATATTTTTTACTCCTATATTAGTAAGAACCTAATTACACACCGTCTACTTTATCAGTAAATCTCTAATTACAAACACTATACTGTAAAACCAAACTGTGCGTAAGGGCAGTTACGTAATATATATATATATATATATATATATATTTTATATATATATATATATATATATATATATATATATATATATATATATATATATATATATTATATATATATATATATATATATATATATATATATATATATATATATATATATATATATATATATATATATATATATATATATATATATATATATATATATATATATATATATATATATATATATATATATATATATATATATATATATATTACGTAACAGTTCCACAATCGCATTAGCCGCGACCCCCAAAATCTTGGGAAACTTTCAATAGATTTTACGTAAAACTGGCTATGAAACAAATAAGCATCGCCTTGACAACGCAAATGTTTGTATTATTATTTGTATTGTTACTCAAAGTTTACATAATCTTCTGCTTTTATTTATAAAAAACAAACATAAAGTCTGAAAATATAGTACACAACTCGAGTGGTAAGCCCATTCATTAACACTCTTTCGAATTACGGTACTCGCTCAGGCTCGTACCGTAATTTTCGAAATCGTGTGTAATGGGCTTCTTACCACTCTCGGTATTAATATACTAATATTTAGTCCAAACTAGACTATATTTGTTGGTTCATTAATAAATCGTACACCCTGTAGGACAAGACAGCTAAAACCCTGTACACGATAAAAGTACTTGGTATAAAATATATATTTTTATATAAAAAATGCCTAATTTTACCAGTCTAGGGTAACAGACAGTATTTTGTAATAAATAAAATAAAATTTTAAGAATTTTGGCTTTATTTTATGGTATCACCCTTTATAGCTACAAGGTTGGTGCAATGAAAGAAAATGCTTATTTGGACTTCAAAATAAAATACTAAAATTTCAAAAAATCTGTCGGTGACTCAAATCCATAACAAGTGTGCCATGTCCTTTAAAATACTTTTGATATACGTTCTTCTTTGAGTTAATTCCAAAATAAATCAAATAATGGCAGACTTAAGTTTATTTTCGTTCCTTTAGTACAAATTTGCCTGTCAATTGAATTTGAACAAATTTTTCGTGTATTATCATTAGTTTTGTTGTTAACGGCAACACAGCCTGTTCTCAGGCAGCACATTCCACCCTTTTGTGTTGAGATTTCCTTGAAAATTTACAACCGATTTACAAAGAAATAAATTATTGAAATTCGACACGTGTACGCCATCTAGTTGAAATATTTAAACTAATTGCATTTGACATAAAAAGAACCGAAAATGGCGGCGGTAATAGAGCCTTAAAAATAGCCTCAGAATAGAATTCACTAGGAGGTGCTGGTGTAGCTAAGAGAAAATATGCCCTTGACCGCAAAATATAAAGTGAAGTTTAAAAACTGCCTCCTAAACACTGCACAGTTCTATTTAACGTACGTTGGAAAATTTATCCGTAGCGGGGAGCGGCTGTGACGTCACCACCGGTGCTGAATGGTTTTGTTTACATTCATTTGGCATTTGATTGTGTGTGATTTGAAGGATTTTCTTGTTTCTGTTGTGATTTTGTTGAACAATTGGCGTTTAATAAAGTATTTTTAATGTAGTTTGGACTAGAAAAGACAAATAAACATTCGATTAGTTTTGTTAATTGTGTGTAACTATTCGATTTAGGACAAAAAAGATAAATGGCCACGGTTCTTCGAGCAAATAGGCTTCTTGTTTAGTCGTCTTTAAGGGCAGGTCATTTATTCTCGGTTAATGTTTTACTTTTAAATTTATGTTTATATAACCGTAAACAATAATTAAATGTGACTTTTATTTACTCTAATCAAAAATATTTATATTTTCTTATGCTTATTGTGATTTTTTGTTTATAAATAAATTTGTGTGTAAATTTTTTATGTCTATATACTCGTTTTTTAATTATCCCAAATTAATTATATAAAATGCCTTAGGGCAGTTAAACTAATAAAACTGTATGTATAATGTAATTTTTCCGCTTTAAATTTAATTTATTACAAATATAAAATTTATTTATATTCCTTTTGAATGTAAAGACAATATTTTTAAATGTTTAGGATGTAAATTTTGCTTACAATTTATTTTGCAATAAGAAAATTTTTCTAAATTTGCAGAAAATGCTTTATAACGAATACACGTGCTTTCTCCCAGCACCGGTGGTTACGTCACAGCGAGTTTGACTTTGGCAGACAAATTCGCCAAACTGAGCAGTCCTTTAGTATATAAGCTGGAATCTCATGCGTCCGGTTTCCGACGCTCCGATCATCCGAAATTATTTTAATTGGTCAGAGCATTTTGGCGCCATTTTTCATCCGAATATTTTAACATTTTATTCGACGTCGAATGGAGTTAAATTAATTTTAACTTTGTACGATGTCGGACGTTTCTTTCTGGTTTTCTAACTTTACTTTAAACATTTTGTTGGAGTAATTTTATAAAATAAACAATTATAATTTAAAAACTTTTAATCTTAACTTAAATTTGTCTTATAACAACCACTTTTTCTTCTTCCATTAAATAATCTTTCAGTTCGCTAAGAATTACAAAAAATATCTGTTTTTATAACATTAATCGCAAATCGCAAAATTAAAATTATTAAAAAAGTTGTAGTTTGGTTATTATTTCCTTTTCTTTTCGTTGCAATTTTACAGGTTAACCTTCAGAATGCTCTTTTTTTCTTTTCTTTTGACTGGATATCGGATCCGAAATTTGGATCAATGAGACATGCAAGTTTTCCGAAACAAAATTTAAAAAAGTTCCGTAAATCGGATCGTGGGAAATCGGACGCATGAGACTCCGGCTATAGTCGTTGCAATTTGAGGGCCATTTTTGTACGAAGCGTTAAAGACCGCTAGGCATTCCAAGATTTTATTGGTTAGAACAAGAATCGTGAATTAAATTTAATACGTCCCCACATTTTCATATCTGAAATATAATTGGGGAAAATAATGGGGAAAATAAAAAGCCGCTTTGCTAACCAGAACTAACCATGACCGACTAAAACTTAGGGCTTTTGAATTTGTCTAAATTATGCCCACATAGAAGTTATTAACAAAATTTTTATAATTTTTGATTTGGTAGAAGTAATAATTTTTTTAAAATGTAATTATATATTCCCGGTTTTTTCTAATACGTTGTTAAAATTTTGTTAACTTTTTGTAGGGATTTAGGACCTATTTTACGAAAGGAAAAAAATTTCCCAAGATTTAAAGAAGCGAATATCCAGAGAAAGATATTCCAGCTTATAAGCATGCGTTTCCACTCGCGTCTAGAGACACCCCGGATAGACAAATTTAAAAGCCCTAAGTTCTAGTCGGTCATGGTTAGTTTTGGTTAGCAAAGCGGCTTTTTATTTTCCCCAATTATATTTCAGATATGAAAATGTGGGGACGTATTAAATTTAATTCACGATTCTTGTTATAACCAATAAAATCTTGGAATGCCTAGCGGTCTTTAACGCTTCGTCATTTTTGTAACACAGAGATGGTGATCCTTACCTTTAGAATCCATGCTATAGTGTATACAATGGGTGTTTTTCAATTACACACAAGAGCGCATTATGCGGCACAACGCTCGGCACTTTTTGTATGTAAGTGCTCTTATCGAGGCATAATCGGGCTTCGGATTACTTTTTTGCATGCTATACTTACTTTACACACCTGGTCCTAAAATCATTAAACTAAATACTACTTTTAGTAAAGAGTTCAATGCCTAACATACACTTTCCATAAGAGCGCATACGTAAAAGAGTGTAAAATAGTATTCATTATATTTGAATCACACACAGACCTTTGGTCGTCATCGGTAATATGGCATTTCTCCACTGTAATGTATTTATTTAATGCCAATCGAGAACCCTTGTGGATACAGGGGACAGCTTTGATGGACGAAAGTTATTTATTTTTTTAGGTAAAGGCTGTCATCGATAATATGCTTAAAAATACCTCAAATGAGTAAATATTGACATAATTAAATAAAATTCCAAAAGGCGGCGGATATGGATGGATAAAAAGGAAAGGCTGTCATTAATAATCTGTCTTTTTACCACTAATCAATGAACTCCCCAGGAGTCTAAATTAAAAAGCGCAGACACCATGATGGATACATACATTGTTAACGGGGTCAAATGTACTACTTACCTGGAGCGCTTTTTTAATACGTGGACTCCCCTATCTCGGTAACTATTCGATCAATTTTGACGGTAATTGTCTCGAAAGTTGCCTCCTCTCCGATTTTGACCAAATTTGGTATACGGGGTTTTTTTGGGGCGCTGATTACGAATCTCAAAAATGTTTTTTTCGGCAACGTTTCGTTTACGAGATATTCATCATCAAAGTTAAAAATCAAACTAACCTAATTTTCACTAATTTTCTAGCGTATAATTAGTCATTAGAATGTTTGGTAATTGTCTAGAAAGTGGCCGCAACTCCGATTTTGACCAAATTTGGCATATGGGGATTTTTAAGGCGCTGATCACAAATCTGAAAAAATATTTGGCGTTTTCGAGATATCCATCATCAAACTTGAAAATCAAACTAACCTTATTTACACTATATTCCCCCTTCTTTTTGTACAGAATTCTTGATTGTTACACTAAAGTGGCACACAATATTTTATAAACACCTTTTAAAACCTTGTATTTTTATTTATTTTACACCTTTTTTTCCATTAAATTGCGAACTTTCAAGTTCAAAGGCAGCAGCCACATTTGTTTACAAAAAGGCTAGTGTATACATGGTTGCCTACACGTTGCGGCGGGTGAAAGTGGAGGTTTGCAATTAAATTGGAAAAAATGTAAAATTAATATAAAAACAAGTTTTTAAAAGGTGTTTGTAAATATTGTGTACCAATTGGTGTAAAAATCAGAATTCTGTAAGAAGAATAGTATAAATAGGGTTAGTTTGATTTTCAACGATGATGAATATCTCGAAAACGAAACGTTGCCGAAAAAAATTGCAGATTCGTAATCAGCGCCCCAAAAAACCCCCGTATACCAAATTTGGTCAAAATCGGAGAGGAGGCAACTTTCGAGACAATTACCGTTTTGACTTATAAGGCCTTACGTATATTTTGTTTCTTTTTAAACTTTAGTATTTATTTTAATTATAAATTATTGATATAATGACAAAAAATAGTCCTAAAAAAACCTTTTATTTGTTAATCGTTTAAATATTAAAAAATAAGACAAAATTAAAAAACATTTTTTATATATCTTTGAATTTATCTATAAATTAAGCATCAGAATTTAAAACCAAACCAAATAAGACCTTGTAAGTCAAATTAATCTAATAGTTAATAAAATTTAAAAGTCCACGTATGACACTCCTCCCCCTGGAAGTGGTTTGACTATGTTTTACAGACTCATGTATCCACCTAGCTATCCACCCCTTTAGTTTATTAATAGTTGGTTAAAAGGCGGACATACTATTGATGTCGGCCTTCCCCCACTTTTATCCTTTTTGCCCTTTATTTAAGAAAAGGTCCAAAAAGCTGTTACCAGTGCACATACGTCAATATTCCACATTTACGCGGCCAAAATTATTTTTGTACTTATATCACGTCTGCATGACATTACATATCTCTTAAGGGTATTTTTTTTATTTTGTCAAGTTTTTTTGTAAATTAGAGTAAAAAAATCATTATTTCACATAATTATTTATTCAATTCAAAGAAATACACACAAAATAAAACAAAATTTGTACAATATTAATATATAAACAAATTAATACAGCAGAAGAATTTTACACACAAAAAAATTATAACATAATGGATTCATCTTGCTGCTCGCTATCCGAGTCTGGTTCGTCGGGATATACTGGCATTAGCATGCTTATTGTTTCCGGGCAAAATGTTCTGGGGATTGATCTCTTCTTGGGCCTTAGGCTGCTAATAAGTGGATCCGAACTCAGTAGTAATCTATGGTACACATCAAGATTACAATTTTCCCTGGAAAATTTTCTGGCGAAGTTTTCGCGATATACACGGAAGTGTTTATTCCGGGCCTCTGCGGCTTCTTCGGATAGCTGATCTATTGGCAGCAAAGCATTTTCTATTATAGTGGCACCATGTGTCAATATTTTATGCATGGTCGGTGTCATAGGGTGCCATCCATAAAGGCTTACATATAATTTTGCAGTGTCTTTGGCATAAGAATCGTATTTCTGTGAATCTATCTTATGTCCACTTGAAATTGTCTCCAATATAACTTTTAATCTATAAATAAATTCATAGCTTATTCCGGTTATATCTGCTGCCAAATGGGGATTTTCAAAAAACCTTCTACTGGTGTTACCATCATTTGTATTTCCGAAATTTGATTTGGGCATGTCCACCAATAATCCAGTTTCAATCCGAAATCTTTCTTGGATGTGCTTCTTTGTTTTTTCTTCTAGTTGTTTTTCTTCGTAAGACCTCCTTTCCCTATATTTTTTACTGGTAATTTATATGCCAAATAATCTAATTCTGGCATGCAATACAGAAAGCCCAAAATTAACACCCGTAAAACTTGATGTATCCTTTTTATCTTCAATGTTGTTAAAATCTTTTGATGTTGCACCACAAATATAGCACCGACTAGTAGACTTTGTTCCGGTTGCAGCATTGCAGATTTTTCCATCTACCATAGTCATTTCAAAAAAATGATTAAAAGTAAATTTTGTTTGGTTCAAATTTATTTCAGTGGTTTTTAGTGCTTTCACAGAACTTTCGACGTATCTTATTTCTTCTTTTGTCACGTCAGTAGACTCTTTTACAAATTGGAATCTTATTGGGCGGCAAAATCGTGGGGATGATGGCGTGGGGTTCTGCCAGATAACTTTTTTTTATCCTTTCCACATACTATTCTAAGGGGTACAAACGAGCTCAAAAATAAATTTGCATCTGATTCACCATCACTATCAAATTTTTGTTTGTATTGAGCTTGTTGGGAGCCATCGCAACCCCATTTACAAATTATATTCATGAATTTCTTTGTTCTTCGTTAAGCGTCAATAGCACTTCTTCCAAGAAAATTGATAATCGTGTAACGGTATTGTCAATAAGGCTTTTTAAGCTGCTTTCCGCGCAGGTACCTGTGACCCGTATACATTCCTTTGGTGGATAACATTCTTGTTTTGCTTGTAACAATAGATAATATGGGGGATAAAATACCTTGTTCGTGTTTCGAATGATCTCGTACTGACGTCTTGTTAGATCAGCTTCAACGAACATAGTTAAAGCTTGTAGTGGTGTCAAAGGAGTAACACTATCTTTATTTCCTTTTTCGTCGACTGCTTTTCTGTATTCATGCGCTCGACTAGGGAAATTTGTTATTTCCTTTAGGATTTTCGACGCATCCCTTTTTCCTTGCACTCTTAAGGTTGTTTGTGCAGCGTGAACAATGACGTCATCTCCCACAGTTGCTCGGATTTCTTCGGTTTTTCGACGCTTGCTTCATTCACTTAATTCGTCAAATGATTTCGAAGGCCGTCCCGGCCGATTCAACGATTTTATGGGTAGTTGAAATGTTCCATTTAACCAAGACTCATTTTTTTTTTCAAGAAAACTTCTTCCTTTCTATGGCATTTCGCCCATTTGTCCTTTAACACTGATTTAAATTAAGAAAATCTTTGTTTTATGTCTTTTATGTCCTCATCTGTATTGCCATAGTTTAATAATAAATGACTTTCTAAATATTTCACTTTTGCATCGAAATTCGGTAAATTTTCATCATTCATAATCTGATAAAGGTATTTCCGAGTAACAATTTTCACACCTGATGTGCTTGAAGTATCTAAAACAACAAAAAGCTAACATTACTTAACTAATAAAAAAATGGTTATATTTTCATATAAAACCTTAATGGTTAAATAAGTCCCCCGTTTTGTCATCCGCACTTTTTCGCAGCTAGTTTTTGTATTTTCTTTTAGTCAAAGGATTGTACTTTTAAATAAAAAAAGAATGATGATCGTATCTCATCGAGAAATACAACAAATTGACCTTTGAATTTCAAAATTACTTCAAAATTTGTCTAAAACAACCCGTGGGTTTGAAACCCCCTAATTATTCAAATTGAGCATTTTGGGTAAGTAAACAATAATTAAAATAAAGATCCATACCTGTGTTATTGGAATCCATCACTTTCACTTCAAAAGCTAACACAGAAAAAAAATATTAATATTGTAAATTTTGTTGTGTTTGTAACTTTAAGCAGCAAAAACGAGCGCACGGGTTGACGATCAAGTACCGACTACCTGAAAGCGGTCGGGGTGTATCGCAGGTAGGTGGTAGGGCTCAGTTAGGGTTCTTGGAACTGTCTTCTAGCTCTGCATGTGCCATTTTATGTCTTTACCGTAAGTTTTTAAAATTCAATTTTGGCCGCGTAAATGTGGAATATTGACGTATGTGCAGTGGCGCACCACATTTAAAAAAAGTCCCACGATAATATCTGTACGCAAGTTACATCCTGTATAATTACCTTATAAGCATTAATTACCACTCCTAGAAATAGAGATAAGAAAGGTTATAAATATAACTAGAAAATATATTTTTAGGATGACTTCTGTTAGTTGAGCTTAAACTGTTGTAACTTTAGTTTTCGTTCCGGTTCCTCTCAAAAAAATAAATTTGTTACAATTTTCGAGTTTGGTGAAAAATAAAAAGTGTTTTTCTCAAGAAAAAATGTTTTTTAAAAACATCATTCCTTCGGCCAGTATTGTAACTCGCATGCCACTGAGTAAGTGACAAAGTCAATTTTTTTTACCGTTACTATATAGAGTTTCTATAGAGATTTTCAAAAAGAGCAGCTACATGGAAAAGCCTTGTGAGTGCTTCAGATTCCTGGACACTCCCCTGAAGGTTTTGCATGAAATTGCCTTTCAAGCTACCAGATTCCAGCACGTCTGGTGGTGAAAAAACTGGCTAAAATTTCATTACATCATCTTTCAGCTTTCAAAAGCTATTACACTATAACATTTGAAAAAATACATTCTGTAACTTAGAAACCAAAACTCGCAGAGCAATACTTTAATTAAAAAAATATTTTTTTTTGTAACAGAGAAATCCACTGTTAAATTTAGTTCCAACCTTAATGTTACACCCTGTATTATTAAACGTAATAAATACTTTTGTTATTATCTTTTGTGGGATAATTGACCATTATTTTCTAGTAGGGTTGCCATATGTTGATTTTTAAAAAGCGGGAGGTTAAAGTCGTTAATTAGCTATTTACTTACCTTTATCTTTAATATAATATTAAGCATTTGATACCGCTTGGTCATACCAGTTTTTAAGTTATTAAAATATATATATATATATATATATATATATATATATATATATATATATATATATATATATATATATATATATATATATATATATATATATATATTATTAACTAAAGTCACAAATGTTATTTATTTTACTATATATATATATATATATATATATATATATATATATATATATATATATATATATATATATATATATATATATATATATATATATATATATATATATATATATATATATATATATATATATATATATATATATATATATATATATATATATATATATATATATATATATATATATATATATATATATATATATATATATATATATATATATATATATATATATATATATATATATATTATGAGGAGAAGGTCCGAATATGGGCCCCTATTCGTTTTGCGTAGCTAGCTTCCAGAGATTTTGGAATTTTATCATTAAATTTGGTACACATAACCCTCAATGTGTTTGTTAGAGTATTTTAAAGTTGTATTTCTTTTTTGTTAAAAAACTTTTTAAAAAATTAGTAAAATGTCAAAAAGTGTATATTTTGAAAACAGAGGCAGAGTGCTCTAAATATGGGCCCCTTTAAAAAGTGTAATAAAAAACGCTATTTTTATTAAAAAACTAGTAAAAAAATATTTTTATTCAAAATAAAACTAATAACCATTTTTTTTTCAAACATAGGTTAAAGAATACTTATACCTATTACATAAGATCCATATTACTTAACGAATAAAGTCAAACAAATAAAAACTAAGACACTTTTTTATCAGCGTGTTAACAAAAACTAACTTTTCTTTCTTAGCAAAAACAAACAAGAACTCAAACTTAAATCTAAGTAAATTTAACGACAAAAGTCACATACGTAATCGTCTTTTTCAGCCCCTGAACATTGTTCATGTGCCCACAGGTTGCACATAATGCAACGAACCCAAAGCTCTCCTCTCTGGTCTTCAGAAAAACGCCCATCACAAAATAGGCAAAAGGCGTCTTTATCATCAGGCACAGACTGTCCTATTTCATCAACATCCATGTCTTCATCATCTGGTAAAAAGGATTGCTCTTCAGTGTCAGATTCATCATCAGATTTCTCTTTTTCAGTAATTTCGGGAAAAACTTTTCTTTTTACCAGTACTTTAGCCTTTTTTGGTGTTTTAGCGAGTGATACTTCTAATTCGGATTTGTATGGGGAAGAGGTGATAATTTGAGATTTTGATGGTTTTCTTCCTCGGCTACCCGCTTTCTTTTTTATAATGGGTACTGGTGAAAAATCAAACGGCGACACAAATGGTGGTGATGTTGAGCTGCATGATCTACTACGTGAAGGTTTAGGTTGATTCTCTATTGTCAGTTTCTTCGAAGCTGAAGTAGATTGAATACCCGTAAAAGGTCTTTTAACAATCGGCGTGTTCGCAACATCCAAAGATTTTGAGCAACATGGTTGTTGCTCAACGTTTTCTTTTTGGGCATTTTTTTGCACATTATTACCCGTTGATTTGTCTTTCATTTCCAGTGAAGCAATGCTGCAATTTTTTTCAGCTTCTACTTCTTCTGCTATAAAATCTGCATCGGAGAATATGTGGCGATCAAAAGGGTATATGCCGGTTGCTTTAAATCCGTTTACTGCAATCTCAGCAGACTGTGATTTTAAAAAAGCTTTACCCAAAATCTCTGCAAGGTCAAATTGGCTAACGGGACGTTGATTCTGACGTAGCCAATTTCTAATTTCCTCACTATAGTAGATCTTAAAGGTCCCCATGAAGGTTTTATCCAGCGGCTGGAGTTTGTGTGTTGAATGAGGTGGTAGAGAAACTATAGTTATGTGATTTTCTCTAGCCAACAGAACTATTTCCAGATTTCTGGTGTGGCTATAGTGACCATCTAGCACTAACAGAACAGGAGAATCTTCCGATGGCTTAACGAATTCTATAAAATGTTTCATCCAGTCAACAAAGAGATTATGTTGCACCCAGCCACTGGGGTGTACAGCATATATTGAACCAGGAGGTGCACCACGCATGAGTTGATTATTACGATTTTTCCGTGGAAAAATTAACATCGGTGGAACAAAATGACCACCGGCTCCCATAGCTGCAATTAAAGTGACCAGGGATCCTCGTTCTGCCGAAGTAATGGATGCAATCTGTCTTTTTCCTTTTCTTCCTACAACCTGCATTACTTTACTTTGAACAACAGTTAAACCTGTCTCATCTACGTTATAGATTCGGTGCGGTGAAAAATTTTTTGCTTCGTACTGGGTTTCCAAATTATTGAAAAACTCTTCTACGTTCGCTTTGTTAAAACCTAATGCCCTGGCAAAAGACGTTCCAGTGGGTCTTCTAAGAGATAGCATTTTTTTATGCCGAGTTAAAAAGCCGTCCAACCAGCTACGTCCCGCAATACCATTTTTAAAAGGATTCTCAATACCATTCTTAATAGCCAAAGTATAAGCCAACTTTCTAATATCTTTTCTTGTAAGTCCATAATATAGAGCTTCCATTTCTAAAATATATCTAACCATCTCTTGTTCAAGCTCTGATCCTAATACAGTTTTTCTTCCCAACTGTGATTGTACAGCAACTTGTGGAGTCAAATCTTTTTCTTTCTGGCGTTTAAGCAGTCTTTGTAGAGTTGATCTAGGAACTTTAAATCTTTTACTTGCACGCTTGGTACCCATGATTTGTTTATTTACACTTTCCATGGCTCCCACCATGTCTTCATTTTTCCATTTCTTTCTTATATTTTTTGGTAAAAACTTTGGTTTTGTACGTGGCATTTTCAGTCTAAAATAAAAAAACCAATATTAGACGTTGGTCTAAATATGGGCCCGGGCCCATATTACCGACATCAAAAGGGCCCATATTAGCAACATTGCACATTTCAAAACAAAAAATCGAAAAAAAATCTAGGTTAGGTAATATAATATCAGTTCAAAAACACCAAATTTCAAGATATAAAGAACCTACCTTAATAATATAAGCAGTTATATTTATGCTATTTCCTATTAAAATTACAATTCAAAGATTGCCTTAAAAAATTATGGAAGTTTCACAAACAAAACATCAACACTATTCTCGTTGCACAGCAATACGCCACTAAGCGGGATTATCGAAAACGTATTTCACCAAAGCCGAGTATTTTAAGGCAAAAGTGATAGATGTCGCTACTTGGGCGGCCGAGATACAGTGACTGTATACAGGACAGTGGTGACAATAGGGCGTAGGCTCCGCCCACCCGCCATGTTGCGACTAAATTCAAATATTTTTATCGCATCTTCATATGAATTGTTATATTAAAATTTAAAAAAAAAATGTTTTTTGGAAAATAATATATAAAATAAATTTTAAGTGATATGTTTATTATTTGAAATTATTTATAAATTAGTTTTAAAATGTATAGGCATTGAATAGATACCTAAAAAATCAATTTAGTATGGTTAGCTAGGTGTATAAACTTGCGTTCAGCACAGAAAATAAAAGGCAAAATTGGTTTTAAATTTTATTGCTTTTATAAATTCTTACATTATACACATATAGAAAAACATTAAGTTTTATAAGTATAACAATTAAGTGGGTTTTAGATGCCAAGGGGTATAAGTAACTTATTAAAAAAAAATATGAAATAAGTGCAAAACATGAAGCTTAATAATTGGAAAAAACTTCTTGACAAAAAGGTACAAATGAGTGTCCTTAAAAATGCTTTATTGAGAACATACACTTTGCCAAAAAGTTTTTTTTATAATAATAACATTCATATCCCTACATCTAACCCAGTCAATTGTTATTTTTATAATAAATGTCCGGCAACAGATTTACTGGCTAGTTTTTTGTTGCTAACTTACTTTTTTTTAAACTTATTTTTAATCTAAAAGTTACAAATCTTTTCATTATTTTATTTTTAAGTCTACGACAGTTTGGCAAATCTATATTTATATTTTTTAACATTTGTTGTAAAAAAAATTATTTTAAATTAATATTTTGGGACGATACAATACTATAATATTTCCTAAAAATACTTTCCATATCTAAAAACAAACAAAATACAATTTCATTACAAAAAATAATGAATGTTCTGAAAATCTTTTAGTAAACTAAATTTTGTAAATTTTTTGTGGATGGGAGTTTTGAACCCGCTGCATTAATGCAAGATTTGCAAGTTTTGGTTGTTTTATATACTTTGTAGTATATATCCACAAACATTATACAAGGAATTTAATTCACTAGCACTAAGATTAAATTGCGGTTCACTGATATTAGGGGGAAGGACAACATCATCATATGTATGGCTTTGGACTTGAATTGAATTTAATCTAAAAAGCCAGATAAAAATTCACGATCATCCTCTTCATAGCTACTGGTTGAGGTACTTTTCAAATACTGTGAGATACAAATTATTTTTAAATTATTTTTCACCTGTACAGCATTTCGAACTATTTGTTTGTTTCTAAGAACACAAAATAAATTTTCTAAACAGTCTTGGGAAAATCTGCTGTCAAAACAAATTTGTAATTTTTGACTCCAATAAATAATTTTGCAAATGTAGCATTGACTGCGTTGAAATTAATACACCAGTTTGTGATGGCTTCCATATTTTTGTGACCAACTGAATTTAAGGAAAGGTCCATAAATCTTTTAAAATTGTATGGACTTCTCATACACATAATATTAAATTTGCTTAAGGCACATGATGGGTGCCTTGATGTCATTAAATAAAACCACCTTTATACTTGATCCAAAAACCAAGCTGTTGTCAAGTACTCAGGTTTTTATTTCTTCTGCAAGAAATTTCAACACTACTTACAGTATGGCTCACAACATTTGCAGATGTTGACACCTTCATTTTTGAAAAATGTGTTGGAAATAAGTCTTCCTCCGACAGTTTTGGTCCAATTTAAAAGTATGTGTCTCTTGATGAGCCCAATTTCTGCTATATGGTGATATAAAACTTTATTGCTGGATACTTATTTTGTCAAATATTTTCTGGTAATTCAATTATCTTATTGTTCATCAGCATTGCTTTAATATTTTTAAATAAATCTGGAATGTCTGCAAAAATATATAGATATTTATCAGGATGAAGGGGATGAGGTATTTTACAATTAATTGGTGAATATCTCCCAGCCGAAATATTCAAGTTCGCCACAAAGCCTGATTGCAGGCACCATTCTGATGTTATACTTAAAATATTTAAATTTAAATCTTCTGCTTTTTGAAGAATTTTAATAATAATGTCTTTAAAAACTCCCCCATTTACTGAATCGCTAGTAAAAAAATAAGCTACCACTTGCTTCCATCTGGTTGATATGCCTGCTAACATAAACACAAGGACATGTGTTGCCATCCCAGTATGTTCTGGAAGAGTAACCTCACCAAAATATTTATTTAATGAGCAGTCAAATATTTTTCCTGGAGTAATAGCCATCTCATCTAAAACCAAAGCACAGTCCCTCTCGTGTGGCTCAAAATTTTGAACTTTTATTTCTAAAAATTTAAAAACTTCATTTAAAATTCCAGAATAAACTTTAAATTTTCAAGTCTCCTTTGTAAAGTCCTAATGGAGGCAATGGAAAGCCCTGATTTAATAATTCTTTATATCCATTATTGCCACAACTAAATTTTAATTTTAAAGATTTTGTTATGGTTTCGTTAGACCACTTCATAGCTTGGTGGACTTTTTGTTATATATCTTTTCCAGTGCTGTTAATTGATCCTTGTTAAATAAGCCAGTTAAAAATTTGTTGGGTTCTGTATGCTTTTTAGTTTTTTGTGCTTCTTAACATATTTTATATCTTCTTGCCTCGCTCTTTCTTTAAAAAAGTTTTTCATAAATTTCCATCTTTTTGTTTACATTTTGCACATCTTTTAGTGATGAAGTAGAAATCTCGGGAAAAATATTTGATGTAGTATCTTCGCTTGACGAAGAATGTGCGGTAGGATTGACTATTTTGTTCTTGTATAGCGGCACTCGATGTAGAAGGCTGCGTTGAGGAAAGCAGAGTCAAAATGTTAATTTGCTGACTACTCATTTCAATTGGCTTGTTCATTTCACCTAAAGTAAAAAATGACTCTCTTATTTTATTGATAATTAAAATTATTAAAATTTATTTACAAGACAAAGACAATAACAATATTAGTTAAAATTGAGGTTAGTTTTTACTAAGTAAATAAATAGAGTGATTTGATAAATTTAAGCTATAATATATTAAACTTACCGATAAGAGATTGTTTAACTTTCTTTGGAGATAACTCTTTTCTTTCAAATGGAAGTTTTCTTGGAGTTTTGGAGGAGCAAATGAAAAAATTGTTGGAAATGCATTTACTTTCAATTTACGGCTACCATCCTCCGGGTTTTTCCCACATTTCGGGGACAAAATGAACTTAAAAATTATTAAAGCCCTTAAAATATAAACCTATATTTTAGACAATAAAATAACTAACCTCACATAAATATGAATGATCTGTAGGTGTCAGCCCTTTTCCCTCTTGGTCTTAGTTAACCATAGTTTTCTTCTTTCGGTTTCTCTTGGAAACCGTTTCATTAAAAACCCCTTTTTAGTAGAATTACTACAATTAATTGCAGAACAACCCGGCATTTTGTTTTTCAAAGATACTAACTAATAGTTTTTAAAATTACAGCTATTGTACGTCTTCAACTATAAATACTAACACACACAGCACCAGAAATCACTTAAAACTGCGTTACATTCGCCAAATTTAATGCTTTTACACAAAAATATTTAACAAATACACAAAAGCAAATGATAAATTTAGACTAAATTAGTCGCAACATGGCGGATAAATACCACGTGATCTCGATAGCCAATAAGAAATAAGACCTCCATTGTCGCCACTGTCTCTCTGTATAAAGTCACTGTAGGCCGAGATATCGTGGGGCCCATATTAAATGCAGAGCCATATTCGGACCTTTTCCTCTATATATATATATATATATATATATATATATATATATATATATATATATATATATATATATATATATATATATATATATATACAGTAAAGCGCAGAGGACTGCGAACATAGGACGATCCTAGGACGATTTTGGATGTACCTAAAAACGCCGCACGCATTGCTTATCGATCAATAATTTTCCAGCGAACAATTCAATACGTTTATTTCTGAAATATTTCTTTAGTATCGAACGCTCGACAGGAATAGTTGCTGTGTCGATTATTTGCGACCAAAAAATTTTTTTAATAATAGTTATTAATAATGGATGTTTACGAACTGGAAGACAAAATTCAAATTATTGAATGGAATCACCGTGGAAATCCTGTTAGGGAATTGGAGAATTATTTAATAATTTATTTCTAACCAGGCCGACCCCACGATTTTCACTATTTACCGAGTCATTAAAAACTTTCTGACATTTGGTTGTTTAACTCCAAGAAAACATAAACATGATAGTTTCCTCAGAAAAAAACAACAAAAGGAAATGAAAGAAATTATGGTAGTGGCAAGTGTTATTAAAAATCCTACAGTTTCCATTAATACAATTGCAGGTTTTTTGAGCAGAAGATCAGTGAAAAGAGTGCTGAAAAAATTGATACCGATCCTACAAAGTCAGAAAAACCAATAAAATTTTCCCTGATGATCATTTTAGACGAAGGCAATTTTTTGAAACTGTAATGAAATGAAAAATAACAATGAAAATTTTATAAGAAACATTGTTTTTACTGATAAATCGACATTTTCACTTCATGGTCTCACCCAACGATTTTTCTCTGTGGTCAGTAAAATCATAAATTTATGGTTTCCAGGAGAATAGGGCTAATAATCTACAAGAATTGCAATTACAAATTGGGAATTGGGAATTTAGAATTATTACCCTTAACATTCTAGCAAATGTCAGAAGGCGTTTTTATGACAATCTTGGTTTGTTTGGCTCAAGAAGGTGGTTTTTGATCATCTTTGATAACTTGAAAAAAAGTTTTTCTTTTTTATTCTATGAATGCACATTAAATTATTTTCTTAAAAATATTTCCTACGTTTCATTATTTATTTGAAAAATTATTTTTATTTTATTAGGAAAAACTGTTTGGTTTTTAAGCAGCAAACGTTGCGGTCTCGTAAGCAACTAATTTTAAATTTATGACTGATAGAAATCAGATCGAAGTCGTTGACGCTAGCTAGCTCCTGCTACTTGCCTATAAACACTGCATCCTCTTACTGAAAATAAAAACGTAGTAAACAACTAAACTGGACAGATAATTCTTCCGAATTTATTACCGCACTTCCCACCAGTCCTAACCAAAAATGCGCCACGTGAGAAAACGAGACGAAAGTTGAGATGCAAGCCACAAAACTATTATTGGTATTTTAGAATTGGGTACATCAAAATTGTCCAGGAGCCTCCTATGTTCGCAGTACGTGCGCTTTTTTTTTTTATATTTATATATATATATATATATATATATATATATATATATATATATATATATATATATATATATATATATATATTATATATATATATATATATATAAATACGAAACTTATAAAAAATCCATAAAACTATATACTTACTTACAAACTAGGTACCTAAATACTAT
The DNA here is from genome assembly GCA_019359885.1 of Listronotus oregonensis. NCBI lineage: Eukaryota > Metazoa > Arthropoda > Insecta > Coleoptera > Curculionidae > Listronotus > Listronotus oregonensis. Next base: position 90,963 of record JAHBCN010002307.1, read on the forward strand.
AAAAAAATAAAATAGAATAAAACATAAGTATATAAAATTGTGTTTAAAAATATTTTTCCTGTGTTTTAATTTTTTCAAGCAAATATTTTCCATCTTTTTTTAAAACTTTTGCAAATTCGGAGCAAGAGAAACTATAATTGTATTTTATCATTAACTCTGCTTCTAATGTTTTTATGTTAAGCCTATTTCTATCCTTTCTCCATGCTGCAGTCATTAAACTAAAAATTCTTTCACTCATAGCATTTGAGTGGGGCAAAGAAAAAACAAAATTGACAATTTTTTAAAAAATTTGAGCATTATTGCTCTTAAAAAAGAGGGCCCACTGCTTATCTATATCATTTCTTCTAGATTGAATTCAAAAGAAGTTTTTAAGATGAATGTATTCTTCAAACAGCAAATCCTCGTCCATAGCAATATTGAAATTACTGGATATTTTTAGAAAATCTTGGTACTTTGACTGTTTTTTTTTTTTTTAAATTCATAGCTTAGAGCCTTAAATTTATTTTCATCGGTGAAGTCAAACCTAATAATATTTTAAAGCAATATTATTATAATGGACATAATTATAATTGGGCATAATACAAATTAAAAATATATATAACCAGGTGTACTTTTGAATCCATAATTTATTAAATTTTGCATCCCATTTTTTTCTTTTTTTATTTGGTTCCTCACATGTGTATTGATTTAAATGATCCGTTTGCGGCGAAGTCACATCCTTTTCTTCAATCTCTTCATTCTCTTCCTGTAAATTTTCCTGGCGGACCCAGTCTATTTCATATGTCACTGTCTGAGTCCATTTCACCAATTAAAAAAACTATTTTTTGCTTTATTTTTAAATTTCACTGAGTTTTTGTTTACTTTTACCATTGTCTTTGTAATAATAATCCTTATTACAAAGACAATGCTTTTACAAAGAAAAAACAATTAACACGCGTGTAATATTTTTTGGCTGTCAAATACATTGGGATTCCCCAAACGGTAATCGACATCTAGTATTAAACACCTAAACTACAGAACTCTTATATTGTCATCACAAACAAAAACTATGCATGTACTTACCTACCTATACAATATACAAAAGATGGCGCAACCAGTACTAAAAAAGTAATGGAATATGCATACTAACTACAATATTAAAAAATTATGGTATTTATCCAAAAAGCGGGAGTTTATTGACCTATGGCGGGAGGCGGAGTTGCATCAAAAAGCGGAGGCTCCCGCCTAAATCGGAGGGTTGCAACCCTATTTTCTACTCAATACCAAATACGATATTCCTTTTATCCAAAATAAACTAAATAATAGTATAAAAATTTGAATATTATACTATAATCGTTTTTGATTAAGAAAAACAGCTAAACGAAAAATTTATTGTTTTGGTTTAAAAAGTCAGTAACCATACTTACAACAACAAAACTTTATTTTATTGATTTAAAAAGTTAATAATCATGCCCACTAAGCAAAAAATCATCCTTATTACGTTACATTTATGTTTTCTTGTTCCTTTGTTACGTTAATCATCTTGAAACAATAACATCGCCTTAAACTTAATAGTTTCGTTATATTTCCTTGAACTTAACAAAATCGTAGTTACGTTAAAAATACAACGGTCTAGTTTCGCATCTTAAACGGCCTTGTTAGGTATGTATTTTGCATTGCTTAGGCCTGACACATTTTCTGAAACAATCCACATAACTTACGTTATAAAGAGGATTTTCTAAGGATTTAAATAGACGGTTTTGTTAAGTTGATTATAAACAAACTACTGTTTTGTAATATTTCCATTATTTAGTTAACACTAAAAGATCTTTTGGATCCTAAATGTGTGGTTTATGATAATAATACAGAATGTTTAATTAAATATGGTCGTAAATCGTATTTTCTTAACGATTTAATGTACAACTTTAAAATAAGAATTAGTATAATGAAGATGGCTCTAAGTCACTCAACTTATTAGGTTGGCGACTTTATCACTAGGAGGCGCACGATACCAAGTATATTAAAAAGAGCACACTTTTTATAAAAGTGTTGATATCAAACTAATCAATCACGGAAATTCTAAACGATTTTTCACTTCTTTCCGCATATATTATTTTCTGTTAAACTTCTAGAGTGGGCGAAAATTTACTTTTATGCAAAAAAGCACTGACAAAGTGAAACATATTTTTAAAAGGTATGCTGTTCAAATAAAAGATTTGATTAAATACTCTTTGTGTTTACGTTTTGTAAAACTAAAACTGTATAATAACCTATCGTTTATTAAAACCTCAAAAATTATTTAATTAACAATATTAAAAAAATGTTTACCTCAAAGTTTTGCATTTTTATGTATAAAAGTAAATGTTGCGTCCACTCTTTTATTAAAGATGCCACTGAAAAATATGGATGCAAAAAATTGTTGTGATAAATCGCCTGTTAATTTTGATAATCATTTTTCGTTCACCCCGAAATAATACAATAGTTTCAAGATACAACCAGTGACAACTGACTATCCTCAATAAAAAATGCTAATATGAACTAAAAAAAAAAATTTATTCATAAAAATATCTGATGTCTACAACTCTCCTTTCATATTCCCCAAATTTGTGTACAGACTATTTAATAGGGAAAGCTGATTTTCTAAATCTACACAAAGTATAATAGTTCATATATAAAAATGTTCATATGGTAATGTTTTATCTTTCTTAATTTACTATATAAAAAGTCTTACATATTTGTGATGTGTTAATATGATTAATATTAAAAAAAAAATAAAAAGGTCTAAAATTAGGTATAAAAATTACCTACATAATTTATAACTGTTTATTAAAAATCAATTGTATGTACATATATTTTTAATATCCACATTCTGTTCTATTTTTTCCTCCTAGTTGCACCAAAAAGAAACTTTAAAAAAATTGCCCAAAAAATTTTGGTTACTGACTAAATTTCTTCATTAATTAAAAAGATAATTTTATA
>JAHBCN010002308.1:0-93911 GCA_019359885.1 Listronotus oregonensis
GGTATTATAAATTAACATGTATTTATATAAACTTGTATATTATTAAATTTTTTGGAATTATATTAGGATTTTCTTGAATTATTTAGTAGGACAGTATTTAAAAAGTTATTAAAAAGTAAATATTTCTACACAAACCAAAATTTTTATTCAGACACCAAGGAAAAAGAAGAAATAAACTAAACCAGAATTTTTTGTGTTGGTCGCGTGTCCATACTTGCACTGCAGCCTATCGTCTTATTGTGCTTTCTTTTCCTATTATGAAGAACGCAAAAAAATTTTCGCTTTGTATATTTTTAAATGGTATAATTATGTCTTTTATATGTCAGTGCTTTAAAGTTGCATATTTGGTGGGAAACTTTTTCGTCCTCCTCTTTCCCGCAACGCCTGCATGTTGGAGACTGTTGTGTATGCTCATTTCCTCGAAGTGCCTCCTTACATAACAGTGACCTATTACTTGTCATATCTGTGTGCCCTAGAAGAAAAACCCTAGCTGGGGTTCTTTGAAGGGTCGCCTAGCGTAAAGGCGCTTTTACAAAAGCGACAAGCAAAGTTGACAACTAAAAGTTGACAAAAGATTGTTTGTACAAAACTAAAAGTTGTCAACTAAAAGTTGCACTTCTTAAATTAGAGTAACAAGTGGAAGATTTTTTGCAGAAAACTAAAAGTTGCTTCTCTCACATTTAGAGAAATAAGTGGAAAACTTGTTGCCAAAGAATTGGCGTGAAAGGTTTAGGTAGTAGTCTCTAGTTCTCCTCTAGTTTTCTACAAGTTGCTTGCGCAAAGCGCGCAGCAACAAATCTTCCACTTGTTGTTGTCAACTTTCTTTGATCTTTACCGACACTCCGCGGGAAACCAAAATTTATTGGAAGATTTGTCTCGTCACAAGTGGAAGACAGAAAAAGTTGCTGTATTTTGAAAAAAAGCAACAAATTGCCGCAACTTGTGGAAAACTTAGTGGAAGACTTTGGTGTAAACGCGGCTTTACCTTTGCATGCCTCTGACCAGGTGACGTATGCCAACGATCTAGATGTTGTCTTTCGGACCATCTGTCTATTGTTGATTTTGTTGCCTGTTTTGATATTACAAGGAGTGCCTGGGGGCGAGAAATATTTTAGATGAACCTTTGCAGTTTATCTACTTTCTCATTACCTTCATTTTCAGTGTCAGGAACTTAGAGGAGTTCTATCATGTTGTTCTTGGCGATAAGTTCTTTAGGTCAAGACTTTCCGGCAGTTGACTTTCTGGCAGACAGCGTATGTTTTGGTTGTGATATTTCCTTTTCACATTCTCTTGAAGACATGCTTGGAAAGTGTAAATCTTTGCCTTTAGCTTCGTTATCCAATGAAAGGCTGTAAATTGCTCTAGACCTTATCCCAAATACACCAGCACCCACTTTGATATTTGTCTTTGAAGCATCGGCATATGAAAAGTAATGAAGGTCATTTTTCCATATGTCAGGATCGTAGTGGACTTTATATGATTTATTAAACTTATAGATAGGACTGTTTTCACGTCCTAGTATTCTTCAAGCTTTCGTATCCAAAAAAGTTAAATCCATGATAGTTTTCACACCCACAAAAGGGTTTTTTCTTAAAGAACAGTTAATAGTAGTAAAAGTATTTTTATTTATAATTTAAATAAAGTCTTTAATATCCTTTTACCATGTCCAAAAACAACTCATTTATATTTAAATTTACAAATAAAATTACATAATATTAATTGTGCATATACTTTTAAGAAAACTTTAAAGTATATTCCAAAGGATTTTTAAATGTTAATGTGGCTATATAGTTTGTATACCGGGTTAGTAAGATATATTGCAATTTTTTGAATATCATTAAAACCTCTAAAGCAGCGATTACGAAATTTGGTAATTAGTGGTGGAATTGAAAAGTGTTATCGGCACCAATTTTTTTATTCGCAGCTGCTGTAAAAAATGCGCTTTATTAAAATTTTAGCTATTAGTAGAAATACAATTTGGGAAACTTGGAATTTTAATAAATTTGGCACGTTTATATAAATTAAATAAAAATAAATAGGAGATTTTATTTAAAATAACAAAAAAATACCTGTTGCGTTACTGAAAAATCGCATTGCGCATGCCCAAAAGCCCCAAGATATTAAATTTTATATCGGCAGCTTAAGCGGTTTTAAAGATATTTAAAAATTGCAGTACTTTTTACTAATCTAGTATGATTTAACCACTGTTCATAATGCCCTAAGGTGTTCGGAAATGACGATGAAAAATTTTAAGGTATGATTCTACATAAAAAGATATTAAAAAAAGTTCATATTAAAATAGGTCCGGAAATGCTTCCAGAGGAAGCCACACGCCCTTAAAGATGATGTCATAAAAGTGGTTTTTATTTAATTTATTAGGATCTACTTATAATGCAGGAATTAAATTCTACGTATAAGTTAGAGTGATTGGAGGTCACTTTTTTAAAAATATCAGGTGACCCATATTGCAACCAGTGGCGTGGGAACTAAGGGGTGGTTAGTTATTTAGGGTCATATTTTTTTTCGCCGAGTGTATTTTCGCAACTTTTAAATAAATTATGTTTCTTTGAACATTTTTACGTAAAAGGGGTTCCTTTGGTATAAAGTCGTATAGTCGACGGTTTCGAGATAAACGGACTTAAAAGGACGACTGCAGTGCGTAAATACAGTAAACACAGGTGATTTTAAAAATGTACCCAATGTAGTAGGTACCAGTAAATTCTGTTTTTCTTTTTAGCAATGGGTGTAAAAGAATAACTACATTTTAAAATCGTATTCAAGTATCTTCTTATTTTTATTACATAGCCTGTTTACTGTATTTCCGCACTGCAGTCGTCCTTCGAAAAGTTTTTTTTTAAATTGCGGCAATCGTAAACCGGACCTTTTGTCGTAAAACCATCTACAACTTTTAAATTTGACAGTTGTGTCAACTGAAGTTGCTCCGTGTGCACGGCGCCTAAGAGTTGTCAGTTTATAGATGGATAGTAGAAAGGGTGGTTGTTTTATTTATCATAAATCTAAGTTAATACATTTTTTATGGATATTGTTAGTTGGACTGTCTTATAAACCAAAAAAATTGATAATGTTTTTTTTTGCATTTGGTGAGGCCAAAACGCACTTTTTAATAATTTAAACCTAGCCATTGTTTCCTAAAATATCTCATATCTTACTAAAAAGCGTCCGTTTTTAATTTTGTTTATTTAATTAATTAATAAAAAAAATAAATAAAGGTTATCTCTTAAAAGACATTACTACTGCGTAAAGAAACAAGAGAAATTCATGTATAAAGGAATTAAAAATATTCCCACTGCAAGGTCTGATTGCTATTCAGGTGGTATAGTCAAAGAGGAAGTCTTCTTTAAAGATGTGGCATAAGTTTATGTTCGACTTTTAATTAATATTCATAAGGGGGCCCAGCACGACAAATCACTTGTTTGTAGCCGTCTGTTTGTCGTTTGGAATCGGGCTATAAAATGCAAAGCAGCACCGTCTTGTAAGCGGAGGACGGAAAAACGGAGACGGTTCTCGACTTTTGATTAGTATGCCATTTAAGTGAAAACATTGAAAACTTATAATTTAAATTTATACTGGTCGGTTTTTTAGTGTCATAAAAATTTACAACTCTGATTATTGATTCTTGATAGTAAGCCGTGAGCGTAAATGCGCTGCTTTTTATGGGGATAAATTCACGTCCATTTGAGGTACCCACATAAAGTTGATGTACAAAGCTTGAAAGCTTAATAAACTAATGATCAGTTTTATTGATTAATAAACTAGAAATGGTTTGGATATTCTTTTTGTTATATTTGCAATACCCTTAGGATCTTCATCAAATAACACTTTCTTTATACAGTGTTGCTTGTAAATGTCGTTGCTATAGTCCGGGTAAATCTGTAATTCACCGTTAAATGATTTTGGAAGTACGTGAATCGAGATAAAACCTTTTGCATTCTCTTTAAAAATAGATCAAAAACAAAGTGTCGGAAAGGGATATTAGATACTACGAAAAAATATGTTTTTTACCCCATTTTTTTACGCCCTACACCCCTAAAAAATACATTTCGCTAAAAAACAAGTTTTTTCCCATTTTTAATGTTACATATAGGTTTTTTGGGCCACTGAATTCAAACATAATATCAGAAATTACATTTGAGAGCTTAAAGGGGTTAAATTTACCCTTTTTTACACCCTACACCCCTAAAACACACATTTTGTTAAAAACAGTTTTCCCTCTTTTTAATGGTACATAGGTTTTTTTGGACCACTGAATTTAAATTTAATACCAGGAATAATAATAAGAGGGATTAGTTTTGGTAAGTATTGGTTAGTTTACCCCTATTTTAACTTCTGTTACCCTATAGACATTATTTTTTCTAAAATTTCCCTTTTTTTTTTTAATTTGAATGGATGATGTAGGTTTATTGGAAATTTTACAAAGAAAATATGATTTTTAAATAATTTTAATTTGAAGTCTGGAAAAATAGGGCTAGTTAACCTTTCTTAATATAATTTCTGATATCATATTTCAATTAAGTAGCTCAAAAAATCTATATGTACCATTAAAAACGGAAAAAGAACTTTTTTTTTAGCAAAATATATGTTTTAGGGGTGTAGGGGTAAAAAAAGGGTGAATTCAGCCCTTCTTAGCCCTCAAATGTAATTTATGATATTAAATTTAAATTTAGTTGCCCAAAAAATCTATATGTATCATTAAAAATGGGATTTTTTTCAAAATCTACTTTTTAGGGGTGTAGGGTGTAACAAAATGAAGTAAAAACACCCCCTTTTGTAGTATCCAATATCCCTTTCCGACACTTTGTAGTTGATCTGTTTCTAAAGAGAATGCAAAAGGTTTCATCTCGATTCATGTACTTCCAAAATCATTTCTAGGTTTAAAGTGTTTTTTAACAGATTTACCCGTATTACTAAGAAAATTGGTAAAACATTCATTCGGGACACTCACTAATGTACAGAGTGTTCAATTTTTAATACTTTTGTAAAATGCACTGTTTCTTTTAAAAATACTGGGTGATTTAAAACACATAATTGGTTCGTAAGATATTTAAAAAATAAAAACAGAATTCAATAAAAGTTTTGTTTTTGAAATAAAATGAAAATATAGTTTTTTTAATGGGACACTATATATATATATATATATATATATATATATATATATATATATATATATATATATATATATATATATATATATATATATATATATATATTATATAAAAAAAATATTGGAATTATATCTATTTTCTAATAAACTTGTAAAACATAAAAGCAAAATAAAAAAAATGAAAATAAAGCTAAAAGTAAAATTGTTCAGCATTTATATTCTGATGATCCTAAATATTATTTTATATTTTGCAATCATTGTTTTTTTTAGCAAATTCAAGTTTAACCTAATTCTGCCATGTCGTGATATGGTTCGACGATTTATTTTATTATTATTGACATTTTTAAGAGATACAACACCAGACATTTACATCATTAATAACAATATCTTATGTTCAGTGGCGTGTGCTTGGGGAGGGGCAGAGGGGCCACCCCACATTATGACACAAAATAAATCAAGAAGAAAATATTATCCAAGCAAATGAAATACAACCAATGCACTTGTTATGTGACCTGTAAGGTATCCTTATCTATCTGTCCGTATTTTTTAAAGATAAAACTTGCCTAACTTGACATAGTACTATAAAAAAAATACTCGCTTGCCTTAGGCTTTTAAAATTTACAAAGTCGGAACATAGTTTTTCTAGCTGTGTTACGCTAAATACTCAAGAATACAATAGTCATTTCAAGAAATTTGTGTAAAATAATATTGTATTGACTCAATCTTGCATATGACTTTAAGTTTGCAAAAAAATATTTCAAATGATATGTATACAGGATTGGCAAGGCAAGGGCTTGAGAGCCAATTTTAATGTAATAGAGTAGGATACATATGGTATGACCCCAAATTAAAAAGAGAACGACGACAATTTTCCCTATCCTACTTTCAATACAAGTCGACGGCGCCTACGATTCGTTAGGATATTGTCGACAGTGTTGCCATTTCGTAAAATATTTATTAGCAATTTAAGAAATGTTTTAAAAATCATACATTTTATTAAACTTTTTATTTAAAAAAAAGTTATGCCCTTCGCAAAAAGAAAGAAAATTGTATAAACTATTAGTATTTTAGGATGGTTAACGATGCTTTATTATTTTAATAATAGGTATTTATTATTTTATCGAGCAAGAAAACATAAATAACTTTAATTTTACTGGTTGGCAACATTGCCCGTCGCGTTGTGTGCTGTCGCGTCCGGCCGAGTTTTTACCCTCTTTTTCTTGGGTCGGTAGAAAGGGATTCCGCCGCTGCACGTTTTCTGTCTGTCTTTATTTTGCTCAAGCCTTTGCCTATTAAATTGACATCTTCTTTTATCGCACTGAAAATCTCTGGATCTAAAAAATTGGTTTGCTAGACGTGTTTAAAGACTTACTGAAGACTATAACTTTGTTTAAAATGCCATAATTACTCAATGTGTAACTAGTCGGGGACTGTATACAGGCCCTGGAAAAAGTCGGCTTGGCAAACAAACTTACGGTAGCCTGGGTACCAGGCCACGAGACCATCCAGGCAACGAAGAGGTCGACGACCAAGCCAAAAGAGGATCAGCCGAGGAAATGATAGGCCCGGAGCCATTCTGCGGTATCTCGGCAGGTCTCTTCAAAGCATCTATTAAGAGTTGGGTAGACAGACAGTTTCAAAGCTGGTGGGTACAAACACCGGACAACGACAGGCAAAGCAGTTCATTAAGACCTGCTCGGCCAAGTTTACATCGGACCTACTGAGCCACAGCCGTAAGGTCGTAAGGATAACGGTAGGTCAACTAACAGGACATTGTAAACTCAACAAGCACCTGGAAAGAATAAACCTGGTGGAGGATAGCCTGTGTAGGTTCTGCCAGGAGGCTGAAGAAACAGCCTTACATGTGTGGTGCCATTGCGAAGCACTATGCAGGCTTAGGTTTACTAGGCTTGGGGAGGAGAAGCCAAAAGCGGCAAGTTATATGGAGTGGCCAGTGTCGAGACTCTGGAGTCTAGTTAAGAAGACGGGCTTGGACAAGGTACTCTAAAGAACGATAAGAGAAACCACAATAAATCTGGTAAGGTTGCAGTGGTGGAGGTCATTTTTTGCCATCTCCGCTCAAATAATAATCTAATCTAATCTAAATGTGTTTTTACATTTCAGAAATAGTTCTAATATTTTTTTTAATTTTTTTTTATTATTTTAATTTATTTAAGTATTTGCCTATAGGTCGGTGTTCTGATAACCTACTATAAAAATAACATTAATAATTCATTATACATTTTAAAGACTATAATAAAAGGTAAATTCTAAATATTATATATTCTTAAAAAGCTTACAAAATGCTTCTAAACTAAAGAGAAATATAAAGGGTGTTCTATTAGAAAAATAATATTATATTAGAAACGACTGTAAAGGAAAAAACCGACTACTTCACTGTACTCTATGGAAAAATCTGTATTGATTTCCTATTTTACTTTAAATATCTTAGGAACTAATTAAGAAAATTGGGGTTTCAAAAAATTTTAATTTTAGGTTAAACCTAGACATAATAATATAGATTAGCAATTGTAAAGCAATTTTAAAATTTTACAAGCAGCAATAAGCAATAACATAAAACGGGTTAGTTCTGAAATAGTGCCACAAAAAGGCAAATAAAAATATTTATAAACAAACTTTTCATATTTTTTCGCAATTAAAATAAAACAGATTTCTTTCCTTATAAACAAAAAAAGAAATATATTTAGGTTAACAAGAATTTTTACCAAGTTAAACAACGCTTCTTGCTGAATTACAGAAGTTAAGTAACGTTGGGCGTGGTTTGTAAGTAAATTGGGGATCATCGGATATTGTATATGGCTCAAATTTCACCTTACACCAAGGTTTTCATTAAAATTGTTAAAATACTTTAGTTTTTAATAATAATATAGGTATTCAATTGTATTTGTAAATTTCTTTGTAACTCCGAGACAATCATACTGCCATTTGATTAAGATATCAAATGTCCATGTAATTTATTAAGTATTTGTTTTACACAACACCGTTTCGATATTAGGTTCATAAATTATTACCTTCTTTCAAGCCTCTTCTGTTTTGAAATAGTGACTATTATACCATGAATGCACCCATTCAATTCAAATGTTCTTTGTGCAGTATATGCATCTACTTTGGATGCACTGTTTTAAACGCTTCATAATTCACGCATCAACGGTATATTTTTACAATATTGCAAGGCCAGTTTGACTTCTAATAGAAATAGAAATATTCAGATAATTTAAGTTATATAAAACTTAGGTGACCCAGTTAAGAAAACCAAACATTTTTATATAATTTGTACAAATTTATTTCTTAAGAGTGCATTTACGCTACACCTTAGGGGTCGGGCGAAAGGACGCGGAGATGGTGGGCGGAGACTAACAAACTCCCACTACCACAATTTTCGTATAGCCGCATTAAAAATATTATATTTTATTTAGGTTCTTCCAAATTCGGTGTATCGAGGCGATGTTGTTTCCGATTGCAAGCCTACAGGAGATAACGTTTTTCGGTAACTATTTTTCACTTAAATGACATAAATTATACACCATTTTAAAGGTAAGGAAATAATCTATGCCTCCGCTGTAACGGATTTTTGAAATATGACTCTAGTTAAGAGAAAATTGTATCTAAACATAACCGATTTTAGGGTGACTTTCACTCAAGGAAAAATTAAAAACTAAATCCAAATTTAAAAAACTATTACAGGAGAAGCCTAGATTTAAGTGTTTGTTTTCAAATAGTTTTGAAATTATCGATAACTCATACCGTTTTTGACAAAAACATTATGCCCCGAACCCCAAATTGGATCCAATTTTCGCGGCGCGAATGGACTCTTAAATAAAGTTGCTATTTGGAAAAGTTTAAGAACGCATTATTTTTTCTCTGAAACTAATGAACCAAATTCTCAGTTAGCAAAGGTAATAAACATGAGTCGAGCCATTTTGGGACGTTGCCCCCTATTCTTTAAAATATTTATTTTTTATTTCATGAAAAGAATTTGTGCATTGCAGAAGGTATTTTTGCCGAGTAAAAACAGAACGTCGAGAAATAGTTTTCTCTTCACGCCGCTGATACAAAACAACATATTTCCCGGTTGGTTTAAGTCATAAAATTATTTTTACATCAATTTATTTTCACTATTTTCAATTGTTTAAAGATCAGAAGTATTTACGAATACCTTTAATAAAAAAAATAGTTACCTTATATGCTTAACAACTCGGCCTTTATTTGTGGTATTTACCTGAAACAAAGATAAAATATTAATATCAATAACTGACGAGAAACATTTGTTACTATTATGGACCAGTGGTGTAGCGTCCCGCAATTTTTTACCATTATTTTGTCATAACTTTTTTGCTATTATTATTATTGATAATTTAAAATATTACCCCTCTCGTACCGTAAAGTTTTTCAAGGTGATTAAAAAGTACCGTTTTTATATAGAACTAATCATAAAATAAGTACCAGATACCAAATTTCCAAAAATAGCAACAAAGAAGTTATGGGGAGATAATAGTAAAAAAAATCCCGAAACTACGCTACAGGTTCATAGTACTAAAAAGAGGTTATCATTAAAAAATGTATTTTGGTCATTGTTTTAACTGTGCCAAGTCTTATTTAAATCAAGAAATCTAATTTGAAAATACAGAAAAAAATTCGATTCTGAAAATGTTTCTTTTACTTAAAAATGCGGCCATATAAGAGCTACTTATATCAAAGATAATACTACTACGAATAGATAGTTCATTTAAATGGGGCCTTTTGAATCAGTTTGGAGATATCAATGCTTCCGTAAATGCGAATAAAATTAAGTCGGTAACCTCTGCCCCAGCGAAACAAACCGTGCGACATTGCCAATGTCTGTCGCTTGTACCTTATTCTGGACACGAAGTAGCGAAAGCGGGCGGCTAAACGGTATGTGTATTTTTTAGTCGCGTTTCATCACGCCAATAGTTAAGGCCTGCCGGCAACACTGTTTAACTTTCGTTCAAGGATAGCGCGAAAATCTCTCGATGGACATCGGCTCGCGTTAGCCAAAGTCCATTAGGGGTATCAAAAATATAGCATTGAATGGTTCATCTTATCCGTAGTAGTATTATCTTTGCTTATATATAACATTTTTTCTTATTTTTGGCCATGAAATTTTCCATTAAGCGATGTTCTATGTTGTTTGAAATACCCTGTATTTACGTACCCAAACTAAAAGCATGTAAGGGTTTTAATCTTCTTAAAGACAATTGTTAGTAAAACACTTTTTTAGCTTTGTCGAACTCCTTCATTTAGTGTTCATTTCTAATAGTCATACCGTTATAAAAAAATGATTTTACTAAAAAACAGGTTATTCCTTTTACCCACTAACAAGTTTTTTGTATTCTCTTCCTGTTAAAAGTTTTTTCTTTAAGGGATTTCTTATTCTTAAGAAGTTGCAAACTTTTCACGTTGTCCTTTTCTGTATTCCTCAAGCAACTAAATTGTGAAACCTGATGCCTGGAAAGATCTTTCCTTCTTCTCCAAGCCTTTACAACCTTTAAGTCATTAAGTCACTCAATAATAAAGTGCCTTTTGCTTCAATTAAAGTACCCACGGTACAGCAGTACTTAGGCTTTGTGCCTTAATTTTATAGTAAAACATGCATTATTTTAAATCAGTCATTCTTATTTACTCGTAATATTAAGGTTTAAAATGAAGCGACAGTACTTTAATTTTGAATTTGAGAAGAAATTTAAATTTTCATATATGATTTTTTTTTTTTTTATGCCGACAAATATTATTAAACCTGACGAAAAGCCATAAATAATGTAAATTATTTAGACATTTTACTTCTAGTAGCATCTAACATGACCACATCACATTATCAAGTTATGCTTTGATGCCGGATGCTATAAACACAAACAGAAGACATAATACTGTAATTTAATATTGATTAATGCTTAATCTTGATTTATTGCCTGTTGAATACCTGAGTCTTAAAAATTTCCAAGATAATTCCTTTAAGCATTTCTTTTACTTAAATTACTTATTCTCATATTTTAAATTTCAATTATATTTTATACCTCCTAATTGGTTTGCCTTTATTAAAATGCGTAAAACATGTTTAAAGGTGCGCCTAAAATATTATTTTATTTCTCAGGGTCAATGTAAAAATAGTATTTTTAACGTATGCCTGCCTATTTAATTTCCCAGCTATATGTACAGCATTTTAAGTCGCCTATTTTGCATAATATTTTCTTAGTGTGCCGTTTTCAGCTGTATTAAATGCATTGCGTCCTTTTAGTAACGGTTATTCTACGTTTATCCTTGGCGTTGAGTTAATAAGGGTGTCCAGGAATGTTTCCCCCATTTTTTGTTAAATATTTTCTAAGTAGTAATAGAAAGAGCATCTGCGCATGTTGTAAGTGGAGGTCACGGTTAATAAAATAAATAATAAATTACTGGTGAACAACGTGCTGTGCTAAGGCATAATACAAGAATAATCATTCTTTAGTATAGTCGATTTAAAGTTGAAAAGGCCACCAGCGTCATCAGCATGCGTTGTTCTCTCTCACTTTAAAATTATTCCCTTTCTCATCGCTCTGTTCCATATTTAATAACGTGTGGGTGGAGCGTAGAGAGAAAGCATTAATCGCGGACTCTTTTTGGTATGACGTTCCTATCCTTTTCTTCTTTAAATCGGACTCTTACAGTTTGACGTTTATATCGTGCCCATTATCACGTTCATGACATAAATAAAGCATCTTCTGCTCGGCTAATTACAGTTTGAGTTCATAAATTTGAAAAAGAAGGCACCACTAAAAATAAAAAGCCTTATGGTCGTCCTACGACTGTAAGAAATCCTGGAAACCGTTCAAAAACGTTGCAATGGCTTTGAATTAAAGAAAATAATCTGTTTACAGCATGCAGACTGACAAAAGATATAAATTCCACCCGTACAAAATTTAATTGGTAAAGGCCTTAAATGTTAAGGATTATCTAGTTTGAGCTGCTTTGGCGGATATATTATTAAACAATTTTGAAAATGTTGAATAACTTATTTAGTGACGAGGCTCACTTTCATTTAGACGGGTTAGTGAATAAACAAAACTGCCTTTACTGATTCACTAAGAATTCTAGGAGAAGCATTAAAGCAGGGATGTTGCGGATGCATATTTTTTAAAATCAGCGGATGCGGTTCTTTTTTTTTTTTTTAAGAAACTCTAGGGCAGCAGTAAAATAGCAAAAATAGTATTTACTTAATATTTTTTTACCTATCTAATTACTTAGGGTGAAGTCAAAAATTGGAGAATTATATTAAAGAAAAAGCAATATTGCCGCCTTCTGCGACATCCACATCCGCATGAAACTCCGCGTAGATGTATTGCAGATGCGTAAGCGGATGTCCAAATAGATGCGGAAGTTCCGCAATTGCGGACACGGATGCGAATATTTGCAACATCCCTGCATCCAAGACCACTGCACTCTCCCAAAGTGACGGTATGGGCTGCAATGGGCGCATCTGGCATAACCGGGCCTTATTTTTTTTGAATATGCCAATGGTGTTACACTTACAGTTACAACGATACGAAGAAATGTTCAGTAATTTTCTAAGACCAGGTTAGATAATTTTGAACAATTTAACAAACATACTTGGTTTAACCGAACCACGCGACGCCACCTCACACACGGCAAACATTTCGAAGACGGTGTCAGGACCATGTTCTCGGGGAGAGTGATCTCTAAACGGAGGGATATTAACTGGCCACCCAGAAGTCCCGATTTAACCCCCATGTATTTTTTCTATGGAACTATCTTAACGATAAGGAATACAGCACAATACCAAGAAATAAGAATTAGTTATAGTAAAAAATACGTAAAGAAATTAAAGAAATCACTCCAGACTTATATATTGTCATTTTCCAAAAATATTTGTTTTTTAGCCTTAAAAAAGTTGTTAAAAAGAATGAGTTTTTCATTATTCGAGTTACAGCGTTTTTAAAAGGGTAAAACATTCCTGGACACCCTGTATTTACGTCAAGATATTTGTGCGAAAACGCGTTTTTTTAATTAGTTCTGGATTATGTATTTTATTTCTTTTATTTTTATCCAAGCCTTATCTGTTTTTGATTGGATGTACGAGGGAAACTCTTAAGACAATGTAACAAACTAAAAAAAAACTGAAACACCATTAAACTTGTAACTCTTAACCAAAATTTTAAAATAAATCTTAGTTTTTTATCATTTGCCAAAACGGTTATTAAATAAGCCAACTTGTCATCAATTTGACACTGTATGGTCGTCATGTATTTGGTCTGTAAATCGACAATAGCCAGGAAAAGGTAACGAAATATCATCGATATGCGCAAATCTACTACATGCAAGAATATAACTCTTATTGCTTGCAAGCAGAATTGGTAAAAAATATGTAGTTCAGGATTGGTTGGCCTCATATAAATTATAAGTCATATTAAAGTTAAGAATTTTATAAACATAAGTTATATATTCATCATGAAAAAATATGAACTTTTGACTTTTATCTCATCCGCTATGTCAATAAAAACGATATATAATAGAAGTAAGATACCCCTCAGCGAAAGCCTAAAGCCAATTGCTTTTTTAGCAATCAAATATCTTAAGTGAAAATGACATTCTCTAATATTAATAATAATTACTAATGGACACCTGAAAGCTTTTTTATACTATGCTATCTTGCGTCAGCTTGTATTTATAAGTCCTTTTTTATCTTATATCTGGTTAATACTCGGTAAATGCTGCAGATGAGTTTAATGAAGAAGCTAAAGGTAGGTGTAAATTAAAAAATAAAAATCCTACCCAGTTTAAGTTAGCACACCGTTCTGGAGACTGAAACTAAAGATAAAAGACTGAAAAAAATAGGGTTGGTGGGTTGGTAAGTCTTGAAACTGATCTGGGGTTTGGTTGGAAAAAGTATGTGATATGTGTGTAATATTTAATAAAGTAAGAACTCCTTTATATTTAAGTGATGAGGCTTTAAGCCAAGGATAACCCCCAGGTGAAAGTTGAATGAAAGTAGTACGCTGAAAAAAAATGGTTGGGAAATTTTGATTTGGGTTTAGGTTAGAGAAAAAAATTGTGAAATGTGTGTACCACTTAAGAGTAAGCGACCTTTATTTCTGAGAGATAAAGCTTTAAGCTAAGGGTACCTCCGGGTGAAAGTTGGACGAAAGAAGTACACTAAATAAAAAAAAGGGTGAGGAAATTAGGAAACTGATCTGAGTATCGGTTAGAAAAAGTATGTGCTATGTGTGTAATACGTAATAGAGTAGCAACTCTTTATTTTTGAGCAATGGGGTTTAGGCCAAGGGTTACCTCTGGGGAAAGTTGGATGAAAAAGTACGCTAAAAAAATAGGGTTGGGAAATTTTAAAATTAATTTAGGCTTCGGTTAGAAAAAGTATGTGATACGTGTGTAATGTTTTGTGGAGTAAGCAACCCTTTATTTTCAAGCGATAGGGTTTAGCCAAGGGTTACCTTCGGGTAAAAGATGGATGAAAGAAATACGCTTAAAAAAACAGGGTTACAAAATTTTAAAACTGATCTGGGTTTCGGTCAGAAAAAGCATTTGCTATGTATGTAATACTTAATGTAGTAAGCCATCCTTTATTTTTAGGGGGTATAAGCCAAAGGTGACCTCCGGGTGGAAATTGATGTTGTATGTGATATTTTTATACTTTTTTTCTTTCCACCATTAAAATGGTCCTTTTTTATAATTGATTTAGTATTTAGATCTATACAAATTATAAAAAGTGTGCTAGAGAAGGGATTAGTCGTGTTTAGTTGCCGTAATAAAAAGGGATTGAGATAATAGTTTCAAATTTGTTGTACGTGTAATATTTAAAGAAAGAAAGCAACCCGTTTTATTAAGATATTAGGGATGAAGGTTAATATTTTATGAGATATTTTGTTTCTTTTTACGATCAAATCAGGAATTTGTAAAAAGAAAACTAAAGTAAAAACTGATAAAACTACTAAATTATTTGAGTTCTGTGTCATCTTTAATGGTTTTGGGGTTAAGAAAATTGAAAATCATTGTATTCTTTTAATTAAATTTTCAGTTTTATTTAAAGCTTATATATTTGCCAATAAGCTTATTTTGTATAAACGCAAAAACTTTTTGAAAACAAAAATTTTTAATTTTGTTAATTACATACTTGTCAGCCCTAATTTGTTTAAAATTCTGTGTGTTTGCGCAAGAAATCTCATGTACCGCACAGTTTTATAAAATTGACACTTTTGGAATAATAAAATTTTACTTATTAAATTCCTTTCTCAAAATGTACATTTCTATTAAGATATGTCAAAGTAAACTTATTATTCTTAGCTTTTTAAAATCAGTCCACAAGATATTGTGTCACAGGATAAAACATACTGTATTATTTTTGATATTTAGGAGAGCCAAATTTAAAACATTTCGAAAAATACGTTATTTTTCACACAAGGATGGCCTTATATTACAAGGTAGTTAAAACTGTTTCATCACTTTTTATAGTGCCAACCGGTACATTGCATGCTGACATTTACTTAACTTCGCAACAAAGAACTCGATAACTTAATAATGAACACCCAAACCTAACGAATAGCAATCTTTTACAGCGAAAAGTGCAAAAAATCAGGATAATAAAAACAAGTCATTAATTTAACCGTGTCAACTTATAAGGCCTCGAAAAGCATTTAACACCTTGTTAGACAGAAACCTAATGGACCAAAAAAATATTTTATAAAAAATTTATAGAGCTTAATTACCAAAAAAAGTAACGTATGGTTTAACCAGATCAAATGGCGTGGAATTGTAAATTATCGAAACAAATAAACGGAGAAATAAACTTTTAAATAGTAATTAAAAGTCTTTCTACGAAAGATTTGATTAAAATGTTTATTTCTTTGGTTCAATTTTATGACAATTATAAGAAGAGGTCTTAATAAAGTAACATGAACTAAATATTAAATTGGGAAAACATTTTTTTTGTAATTGTATGTCTAAGTTTATGCTTACGGGTAAATGTAACATAAAAAATCGGCAATTAAATTTAATATTAACGACCAAACTGGATACTAAGAATGGTTGAGTATAGGTCTTTATTTTGTAATTGAAGAATCCTAAAAGCAATAAGCAGACATAAGCTAAAATTTAAAGAAATTAAATTTAAAAATTCATTAAGAAAAGCCTTGGATACCAAATTTTAATATTTGACATTAAATTGCTTAGGAGAAAGTCTAATACAGTAAGCAAGTAAGGAGCATACGTGTAAATAAATAATTTTAACAGAAAAGCTAATCATATACATGAAATAATAAATATAAAATATAACCACACATAAAACAAAAATTGGCTATAAAAGGCTGCATGCTTTGCATCATTCTTGACTGAAAAAATACTTTTTATTAATCCTTTAAAAACCTTAATGTTATTTTTTTAAAATATGTTTTATTTACCCCAAAACGAAGTTCTGCTGTAAGATTTAGCGCTTTGTTAGTAAAGTAATGAATTTTAATATTCACTACAATAATAGTTGAAGGAAATTGTTTATATCTTCCATATAATACTTTAAATGGAATATTGTTCTTATCCCTGAAAATAGCTCCTTGCCATAACCTTGACTTTATCCAAGAAAATTACAAAAAAATCTTTTTCTATATATTTATCGATAAGTTATAGTTAACCATTTTTTCTTCAGCAGATATTTTCGTATAATTCAAACCGTGGTTCAAAACGGAACTGCATGACGCATAACTTATTTTCTTCCATTTACAGACCTTCTAAAGGATCCACAAACTTTCCACTTTTAACCTCTTCTTTATCTTTGTGACCTGCTGTTTACAGTTTTTTAAATCTCGCGAATTTTTAGCTATTTAAAGAAAAAGAGTATTAAAATGGACGATTAATAATCGAGGCTAATCAAGTTCAGAGTTAAGATCATTATTGGTCAGCTAACCCCTGAGTTAGTTACAAAATTTTTCGGTCATCGTTTTGTTAATTAATCATGGAAATCATAATTTATGTTAAAATGTATTTCGTTTTTAGCCAACGTGACAAATGTCAATGTTGATATTCGAATGAGTACTAATAGAGTATCAGTTCATCAAAGCAAAAAGGGACCCATCGTAACTAGTATGCACTTTTAACTAGTAAATACTGACTATGCGCTGATCATTTATTGATAGGTATACTTAAACTGCGGTTTATTGACTAGAAAATAGACATACGAACTGAAAAAAAAAATAGTAATATTGGAACAATCCATTCAAAACGCTGGTCCTGGGTGTCCAATTTCGCTGCAAATGAGGACTACCTTCAGGGCATGGGCGTAGCGAGGTACGGACATGGACGGGCGGCTTCCCCCCTTTAGAGGAGCGATCGTTCGCTTGTAAACAGTGATTTTTACGAGCTTCATAACTTGCGACGCTTCTTATAAGACCTAAGAAACTAACAGGCTTGAAGGCTGGCTTGTGAAATCCAACTATACGTGATGTAATCTTTAATATAATTTTTTTACATCATTTCTTACTCTAAAAAATATCACTTATAACGACAAGGTTAGGGTAATTTTTATTGTTATAAAAAAATAAATCATAAAAAGTTTTGTGAAAACCCAAAAGAACCTTAAAAAAGTAGACTAACTAAATTAGATATAAGAGCGGAGCGGGTGGGCGGGATGTGGGGTGAGAGTGGAGGCAACTGATCAGCCAATGTTGTGCGCCTTCATTGGTCGCCGCCCGTATTTATTCAAGCTATTTCTGATTTTCGTATATATTTTTTTTAATTACTACCTCCACTGCTCATGTGAAACTCATATGGTAAAAACAACGATCAAAACAAACAATATAATCTAGGATTTTCTGTGTCTGCCCCCCTTATATACAATCTTGGCTACGCCCTTGCTTCAGGTTATGTTTTGTGGGTCATTGATTCCGAATTTCGGGCTCCTGCAGCTCGAAAATTCTGGCATGACCTCTTAAAATGTAAAAAACATCCGTTTAAGGTTTATTTTTAACGAAAATCTTATAAAAAACTTATGAAAATTTAGGCACCTGGAAAATTCTCCCAGAGTACGTTTTTTGAATTCCGAATTTCGGAGTCCCGGAACTCTTAAACCCCGGTAACTCCGCTAAAAGGGCAAAGAACACCCTTTTAGAGGTTTTTTAAGAAAAGTTTAATAAAATTTTATAGAAATCATTTACTATTGATAAAAATTTGTATTTTTTTATGACATAATAATTTAAGTTTTAATTAAATTTAGGGTAATTCATCGCGGGTAAAACAACCCCAAATCATCCCTAAAATCCCGTACAATTAAAAAAAAACGCAAACAAAAAAATGTAGTGCTATTGGCTAAAATTTTAAAAAATAGCCAATTCAAGATCAAAAAAATATATTGTTTAATGTAAAATAAAAACAATTACTTTACAATAACTACTTTTTCATTTTTTAAATTTTAAATGGCTTTTCATTCGAAAAATAAAGCAAAAAGTAAAAAAAAGTAAGGTAAACATTGTAAACTATTTGTTTTTATTTTACATTAAATATTTTCTAAACCCGCAATGTGATTTACGGATTCATTTTTAACTGATAATGGGATTAATTTTTTTTTTAAATCGAAAAATGGCTTTTTGTTCAAAATCCGTTATAAATTAATTGCTCACATTCTATTAAATCATATTTTATGGGTAGTTTTTCTCGTCAAAAGGTGAAACCATCTGGTGATATTTTTTAAGTAGTTTTTTGGGTATAATAAAGAAAAATACAAAAGAAATTACACTTATTGTTTTACTTTTAATTCAAATTGGATATTTTTAAGCTCCTAAAAGGGGTGCGATTTTTTTTGTTTGCATTTTTTTTAATTGTACGATATTTTAGGAATGATTGGGGGTTGTTTCACCCCCAATGAATTACTCAAAATTAATTTTAGACTCAAATTAATATAAGAACATAAAAAATAAAAAAATTTATCAATGATTAATAATTGCTATAAATTTTTATAAGATTATTCTTAAAAAATCTCTAAAAAGCAAGTTTTTTGCCCATTTAGGGATGTTTCCGGGGTTTAAGGGTTTTGGGACTCCAAAATTTGGTATCAGCGACTCAAAAAACTTCTCCTGGGAGTATTTTCTAGGTGTCTTTAAATCATTTTCTTAAGTTTTTTACAAGGTTTTTGTTAAAAAAACCCTAGGTGGTGCTTTTTGCATTTTTAGGGGTGATGCCAGAATTTCGGAACTGCGGGACCCCGAAATTCGATTCAGCGACCCAAACCCATTTGCAGGGAAATTGGGCACCCAGAATCCGAGTTTTGAATGGACTACTAGAATGACCGACAGACAGATCTATTCGTACTCGTATGCTGATAATTTTACGCCATATTTTTTTCATCAAATTTCGTTTCGTTCAGATGGCATACTAAGTATAAATTGTAAATGGCACTTTCTAGGTATATTTAGTCAACAAACTTCAGCTATTCTGTAAAACATATCAATAAACGTTCAGCGCATAGTCAATATTCACTATTTTAAAGCGTATACTAAGTACGATTGATCCCTTTCTTGTAGTACGTTTCTATAAGTACGAATTTCTAAACCAAAACAATATTTTTTCGTTTATTAATAAAAATTCATGCATTAACGACGGCTATTAACGGATGATTTTGTATTCTTTAATAGTATCTCATTAACGGTCGCCGAAAAAGTTTATTCACTCCGCCGTTGTGGATTATCGTCAGAAAAAGGATACTAATAATGATACTCAACTAAAAATAACTTTATATTCTACGAATTTATTAAGTTGTTCTTAATTAACCACTTAAAATGTAAAAGGGGTTCTTAAATTATTGCGAAGTGCAAACATTAAAATAAATAATTTCTAAATAACGCAAATAAAACAGCATCATAAAAAATTAACGATAATCATACTAACCCGCGTGAAGGTGTAACAAAGTACCAATCTGTGAATCTGTGTTCAGCGCAAATTGCTAACAGCAGCAAAATTGTGTGAACTTTCTACAAATAGAAAAATGCACTCTGCAATTTGCCACGATAATAATTAGTTGCTTTAATAGCAAATACAAATTACAATTATTTTACTTTTTCAAATAAATCATTTATTTTATTATTTATATACTTTCACTGGACGAGTTAACTTATAAATTAAATGCATAAGAGAAGTGTATAGAAGAGCATTTATTAAAGGCATACCATTGTAAAGATTTATTATATAGAATGGGAATTTAAAAAAGGTAAATTCAAAATTTAAACCAATTTAAATGTGTTTTTACCTAACCATGTAACCTATTAAATTTATTTTCACCAAAAACAGTTATGTAAAATAAGGGCCAAGTTCCCATCCAAAAATATTGGCCACTTTAAGTACTGAGATCTAAAATTAGTTCTGTCCACACTTTTTGACTTGGCAAGGTTTTTACTGATCTGTCTATTTTAAGGAATAATTTTTTTAATTATTGCAGAAATTTTTTTTAATACTACAAACAAATTAATTAAACACTTGCCTAGTCAAAAAGATTGACACAAAATTGTGGACAAATCATGAAAAAAAGACGGAATGGGATTTAATGCTTGTTTTCTCAGTATACCCTGCTCTGTACGTAGAACCTAAACTTTATCTAAACTTTAGACTAAATATGAAGTGCAAAAAATGCTCATTTTAAAGCCTGTCTGGTTTGGAATCCGGTACTTAAATGTGGCAATATTTTTTGTTAAGTGCATCCTGCCTGAATTTTAAATCTAAAAAAAGATTAAATTCTAAGACAACCTTAAAAACTCAGGTGTAATTAGATTGCAAACTTGCAATATTCGGTGTTACGGCCCTGTTTCATGGCGTTTTGAGTAAAAATGTGCATTTTTCCGAATTTTTTCTTTTCTTGTGTCTTAAAACTTACTTATAAACGAAATTTTATTTTTTTTCTCTTGGGAAGTGCGTCATAATTTTGATGAGTCCATGAGTCAGGTCAGTAGTAGAATGGGCGATTTTCAAAATCGAATATCTCAGAGGTTACTTGATGAAACTCTCTTAATTTTTTCACAGATAATAAATATACTTATGTGAATGTACATACCAAATTGCACACCTTTATGAGGAATGAGACCGAAGTTATATTAGGGAAAAAATAGGCTAAAACATTTCGTGTAAAATACACACAGTCGTGCAGTAGTCCAGAACCTGGCTTGGTGCAGCAGGCTGCAGATTTAATAAAAAGGTGAAGGAACAAACCAAGTGGAAAGCTCGGGGCCTCTATAGATGTAAAAAGAAGAATACTAGCTAATTCACTGGTACATAAGCCGTAAAAATACCTTTAAAAGGACAACTCGTCGGTCTTCCTAGAATAAAATTAAGTTTTTTAAGAGCTGTGGGAGACTGATGGAAACGGTATTCCAGGCAAGGCTAATTAAAGTTACATAGAGATTAGAAGGAAACAAACTCTTCCTGGTTTGAAAGATAAATTCCTGCTTCTTTGAAGTTTTGAATATTTATATAATGTGTTCGTCTCAATTAAGTTTTTTTTAAAGTTACATTCACAAGATCAAATGCCTTTTTTTGTGTAGAATTTGGCAGCTAATAAGTAAAGAGTAAGGATAGACAGACTTTTTTCGCGACAGCAAAGACTATAGTGTGTTTAACGCATTAAAGTTGGCAAAATTTTCGGTGCTTTAATCCAGTAACAATGGAAGGTCTTGTATTAGAGTAAAGGGTGTTATCTTCACCAAAACTGTCAATGAGAAAGATCGTGACAAAAGAAAGATAAAGAATAAATTAAATATAATTTTAGAAAATATCAGTTTTTAGACATGTAGCTTTAGTTATTTAGACCCAACCTTCACAACGAATAGATCGGTCATTTGTGACACTATTTCATAAGTGGTAACAATTACTCATAGAATTTCCATAATTTTAATGGTTAAAATTTAAAAAAATATTCAACATACATTAAGTTTTTAACCATATCAAAGAAAGCAATGCATTTAATTAGATAACTTTTATATAACATCTTTACAGGACTTTTACCCCCACATTTTTGAAGGTCATTATTGTTTCTTCTTTTCAATGTAAATGAAATTTTCTTTTTCTAATTTTTAATGTAAGCTAAAACCTAATTTTTTTAATAAACAAAAAAGTATTATCTGTGAGAGTATGATGCTTCCGGAATTCACTGGTAGACATACGTCCTGCTAGCAGGACAGAGTCTCTGTACTGGGTGTCCAAATAAGAAAGGACGCCGACTAAAGCTTTGAAACTACTTATTGCACATCGTTGGGGATTTTTTTCTGAAAATTACCGAGAGAAATAGCTGGAAAATATTTTCAAGTTTCTAAAACTACCGCAAGATGGCGAAACTGCAACGGTAAATTAAAACACCTATTTTTGCTTCAAAATAAGCATGTATCAGAAACAATTTTGATACAAATCATCAAAAACTCTAACCAATTCTGCATCAGTTTGGTTAAGGACTTTTTGTCGTATTTCCAATAATAAGGGTGGGGGAAGATGATAAATAATGCAACTTTCAAATAGCTTTATCTCCTACTAAAGGACGACTTTTAAAAGAGCTTTAAATTTTCCTTTTAAACGAGTACCCACTTAAACCACTTTCGATAAAAGATGTAATAGAGCTATTTAAAAGTTGCATTATTTATTATTTTTCCCCACCCTTATTGTTGGAAATACGACAAATAGTCCTTTACCAAACTATTGCAAAATGTTTATCTAAAACCAGCTAATTTGGAGAAAAAATAGGTTTTTTAATTTACCGTTGCGGTTGGGCCATCTCGCGGTAGTTTTAGAAATTTGAAAATAATTTCCAGCTATTTCTGTACTTTTACCCATTTTTTTTTTCACCGCTGTGCAATAAATAGTTACTGAGATACAGCCGGCGTCCTTTCTTATTTGGTCACCAGGTACAAAAGTTATTTTAAAAGCGCTTCCAGCCGGACTTTCATTAAAAATAAAACTAAATTATTTTGTATTAAAAATATTTATATTTTAAATAATTTTTGATCGAAACGTCAATAGCGTTTATATATACTTTAAGCTCTTCAAACCTATTTTTTAGGCCCATCCGGCTTAAAAACCCAAAAAACTTTCCTTTATTTAACCTGGGCAATTTAGCCGTGACGCTGACGCTTGTCTGTTTTTATTTTATTGCATCTTAACATTTAAAGCAATTTGCTTAACTTGCTTAACTACAGAAAGAGTAAAAAAACAAAAAATAGTTTAAATTTTAGGTAATATAAGACATGGTTTTAATTTTAACAGTCATACCAACATGTGTCTGGATCTTTAAAATATGTCTTAACCTTTTTTTTGGAATGACGTGTTAAATAAAATTACATACATTTTCGGTTATAGCTATTAATTTTATTGGTAGTTTGTTATATCTTGCTAAGATAACAACAACACATTTTATTTTATTAAGTAATTAAAAAATTGCCCAAGATAACAACAAAATAATTATATTAGATTTAACCGTTTAAATTTTTTTTTTATTTCAAACTATCATATTTATAATTAATAACTATTTTAAGCATTAGTTCATATTTATTAGTACAAACATCATATAAAGGTCATTGCTTCTGGCTAACATTTCTAAAAAAGCTGGTTTAATGTTGCAAATGTACATTTATACTAGATAAATAAATGCCGTAACAATAAATCTTTTAAAAATCCTTTTTATTTTGATTAATGATGTTTATATGATGATGACATGAATATACTTTTTTTATTAATAACTTAATATGCAATTTTTATGGAGGTAATTTGGGTCAATAAAAAAACCCAAACTAATTTTTATTCTTCCGTTAATCAAACATAGCTAAAATGGATTTACATTGTGCAAATCTTTCTAGTGATCTGATGCGTGCATCATCGCCTTGTGCAAACTTGTCTGGATCCCTGAATCACGATGCGGAGGTCGATGAAGGGCGAGGCAATAATTAATCGGCTTTTAGTCCATATTAAAGAAGTTTGGCTTCTCGATATAATGAATTAAGAACAGTAAATTAATTTGATTAAATCTGTTTTATGTGATGCTAAAAACAAGGCTTATCACCATGAAAACAAACTCGAAGTTGCCTAAAGGAAGATATAGAAAGTGAGGATGATGCTCTCTTGATTGGCAAAATGTATTTAGTCCTTGATTCGCGAGGATAGGGAGCGCAGTAGAGGAAGATTCGCGTAATGCAATTCTGCTTGATAAATAAAACAGATGGAATAGGAAAAGTACCGCTAACAAAATTTTAAACTACATTTTTTTTTTGTTTTCTTACACGTTTAAAGTTAAATTGATGTCTGATGATAGGTCTGTGGGTAATTTTTTTGTCTTACGATAACAAGAAGATGCACAATCTAAATTTGGCACAAAAAATATTTGAATTCTTAAGATTTTATTTGTTTGTGTGCGTCATGGGCGTACGTTGACGGTTTTTTAAGAGTAAAATAAGAATCATATATAAGAAACACAATTGCCGAATCGAACCAAATTTAGTATAATAATTGGTACGACGGAATTTTAATTCTGATAGATTATTTGGATCATGAGCGTGTGCTTATGAGTTTTTTAAGTAGTCATATGTAAAAAAATCATTAAAAGTTAACATGATAACCGAATTAAAATAAAATTAACAAAATATTTCGCTCAAATCTTAAAAAGGAAAATGTTGGTGATCATGACTAATACAAAAGTTACTTAGATACACTTAAAACTAATGAAAAATAAACCCATTCCTTATTTTTTTCAAGTACTTGACCAAGCTACTAGATTATTAATTAGGGAAAAATTTTGAGCATCTTACACATGCCAAATTCACTTAAAAAAGTACTTTTTCAATTAATTAATTAATAACTTGTTAGGTGTAAAACCCGCTTAAGAATGGGTCCCAAATTTCATAATTTGTGTGAATCAATGGCATACAAACACATGGTTTTAAAAAAGTCAAATCCATTTTTTTTTTAACGCGGCAACAAAATTAAATCAAATTTGGTAAAATTAATTGGCTTAAATTGGGGCTCAGTTTTGACGGTTTTAATGAGTCATGAGCGTACGTAAACGGATGTTTTCGAGATAAAATATTAGTTGTTACTTTTGACAGATTGACGTTCTAAGGAATGTTTTAGAAATTATTTTTAATAGATGTCACTATTTTTGATGTGTGTAAAATTGCATATTTGCCGTTTTGACAGATTTAATTTTTGACAGACGTTATTTAAACCTGTTATTTTTGACATATAGTATTTGTTATTTTAAACAGATATTGAGGGTTGGTTCTGGTTAGTTTTGGTGATTTATAACAGATAAAACAACAGAAACACACAGAACTTGACAAAAACATTTTTATATTTTAAATTTAAATTAAATTAAATGTAAGTTTTTCACTTTTTGGAACTCCACGTAGAAAGTCAGAACCAAAATATGAATGAAGTGTTTAAGCAACGGTATATATCTTTCCTAAATTATTTACCCTAAGGCAGACACCTGCATTAAGAACTTTTGCTTATATAAAACGGATTATTAGTAGTTCGGGAGGATGTTCTTTATCATCATTCTCAGAAAGACATTAAATATAAATTATAAAGGTGAGAAACTTAGCGTAACTTATTTAATAAAAGGTTTAATGTTCCGAAACACTGCATGACAGGAATCAAAAGGAAGCACTTTCTTAGTATTTTAACAGTTTTTTTTCTAATAATTTAATATCTAAATGCGGTTAAAGAATTTTTCATATTTTCTTATAGGCATCCTTAATTCAATTTAAATCGGTTAAAATAAAACAGTGGCGTTGCATAAGATATGTTCTGATTTATTTAAAAATTATATTGTTTTTAAATAAACCTGAAAAAATATCTGCATCTAACAAATAGGGGTGTATTTTTAACAGTTTATGTAAAAGTACTCATTTTTGATCAGAAATATTTAAAATACGCTTTATTTAGACATTTTAGCAAATAATGACATAACAATACTGTTGTCAAAAAATATAAATACACCACGGACTGTTTTGAATCGCAAAATCTGTTATTATGATATTACTGGACTATCGTTTGCTCAAGACGTTGCACTCAAAATATATTTTATAAAATTTTTGTTTACTTCCAATTTGCCATTTAATTTTTTAGGTAAAACTCGGCACCCAGGTACCTAGAACCGTTGTTCAATCAACGCTAGAACTTAGGCTCCATACAACCCTTCGCCGGCTGTCGTACAGAAAAGAAAACTATTTTCCTTACGACAAGATACGATGGACATATAGTCGACAGCCTTGAACTTAGCATTTAGCTAATGCGTAGGGAAAAACAAATGTGTAAAATAATTAGAATTTTTATTTAAAATATTGTTAAAATACAGGTGCTATAATAGAGCATTTTGTGTATTTGTAACCAAAACAATATTCGAAAAAATATCTTACAAGTGCGTTACTTGCACTTAACGTACTTGTAAGGTATTTTTTCAAATATTATATTTTGTAATTCGTTTCTTTATGTGCAAATAAAATAAAGCTTAAATTTACAAACTACTTGTAATGTGTTTAGTGTATTTTTTAGGAATAAATTCTTTAATTCTTAGTGCGGAAATAAGGAATGTGTATTACAACCGTCAAAATGGAAAATATTAGGCAAAATGCAAGACGTTCAGTGTTTTTAGAAAAAAATATTTAATACAGGTCGGCTATTTTTAACTATTTTTATTCGATTGATTATAAGGTAAGTATCTTGGGGTTTAAATACATTATGTATTAAAGTTTAAACAGTTGTATATTCCTTGTAAAAATTTAAAATCAGCTGTTACTTGTTCTTACTTATTACTTTATGATAAAAACTTAATTTAATTTATTACATAAAACTGCGTTAAAAGAAATCTATCTCTTCGTAAAATTAATTTCTTTATTATGACTGGAATAAAGTAAATTAACCTCGATGTGGTTCTTGAAATTCTGCTTCTTGTTTTATAGCAAATTTATCTGAGAACAGTGTACGAGTTGTGGACCGTGTAAATGGAAACGACATTAGTCAAACTAAAAAGGCAATAATTCAAAGCCATTTTTTTCTGCTTTTAGGAAGGCATCCTAAAAAAAGTTATTGAGAAATATTAATAATAATATGCCAACACAAAATTTCTGTTACAATTACTTGGGTTTTGTTAGCATATAATAATTAATGTCATCAAAATTACACCAGCTGCAAATTAGTTTCAACCAGATTTTAAACACAGAATATTTTACTTTAAATATTATTGATCTATCATACAACTGTTTATATTTACGCCCATCTCTTTTATTTTCAAACAAACTTTTTTACTTACTTTTAGTAATAAATAAATAGATTTGACAAAATTAAAAAATATAAATTTGTTTTCTCATAAAATACTCGTTTTTGTTACGGATAAAATAAGTAAATTTACGTGCTGCTTTTAAGTCCTGTCTCCTGGTTTAAAGCACAGAAATCTGTAAAAATTGGTAGATTTTAAACCATGTAAATGGTAATGGTATTTATCAACTAAATGAGAAAATAAATTTGTGTCAAGAAGGCACTTTAAAGAAAAACGATAAAAAGAAGAAGTAATGAATTTTACTGAGAATGAGGAGAAATAAATCTCCTAATTTTTGTCGAATTGCTAAAATAGTAATTGCTTTTAGAATGAGGTAAACACAGAAAAATTAATAATTATTTTTATCCAAATTTAAACCAAAAAGGACTTATTTATTATCTATTATATATTTTTCGTAATACTTATTTTAAATAATTTGTAGGAAATATTGCAAATCGTTTTTAAAGTGGTTAGTAAAATTTTTCTTTTTTTCTTGGAAGCTTTAGCTGTAAAATAAAGTAATTTAACTCAAAACTTTACTTTTCACACATCAACTGTTAAAACCTCTACCATTGGGTAATCAAATATATTATAATGTAATTATTTAACTTGTTAAGAGAAAAAAAATAATTTTCTGGTGTTAAGAAGGCATATTGCAACACAAAATTTTTAAAGTAAAAGATCCCACTAACTAATTCAAAAATTCTTTATGATTTAGGCAGTGTCTATTTAGAGAAAAGCCAAAAATAATTTGACATTACACTCAACTGCAAATTAAGTTTTAGTAGATTTTAACAACAAAAGAAAATTTTGTATATGATTTGTAAATTCCTTGTACTAATAATTTTATTTATTTTTTTTATGTTGTGCTAATTAATCTTTGTTAACATGTGGTCCATGTGCCATTTTATTACGGTTCTTTTTGTATATATTTACATTATCGACAGCAAATAATCTTTACATATAATCAAATTTTATTTAAAAAATACATTTTATAAAATAATGGTGTCTGACGTGAATAAAACAAAGTAGTAATCTTGCTGTATTTGATGAAATTCTTACTGCTTCTTGTTTAGTAGTACATTTATCTGTTAAAAAGGTTCTGCCGTTTGTAAGGCTTGTTAAAGGTGATGGCATGTATCAGTTGAATAAGGTAATGAATTGAGCTTTTCTGATGTCAAGAAGTTACATCAAAGCAAACATTATAAAACCAATACCATTTACTTAGCAGTTCAAAAGACCTAAAAGAGTAAGTCAGTTTTAGATAAGGTAAAAATCGAAAAAAACAGAACATCTGCAAATAAAGTTTAATTGAGATTTTAATCAAAAACAATGTTTCGAAATGTTTTTTATTTTTTACACCAAAAATTTGATTACCTTTTTCATTTTTTTTGTTTACATTTGTAATTAATTTTAAACAGTGCGCATTTCATTAAATCATTTTTTATACTTACATTATTTACAGAAAATAACCAAAATAAGCATTAAATAATAATTAAAAAAATTCTTTATGAAATAGGTTTCTTCGGCATAAATAAAAATATATTATTCCACATTTCATGTATTTTTCTTTTCTTATTTTGCAATACATTTATCTGCTAAAGGTTGGCAGTCGGATAAAGTAATGAATAAACCTCTTTCTGGTGTCAACAAGTGACTTCAATTAGTCGAGAAAAAAAAGTACTAAACCTCCGAATTTTGTGCAGTAAGATGGATGAAGATGCGGTTTTTTGCATTCGAAAGTGTGTGACCCTATGTGATCAAACAAAATAAAAATTGCGTCGGTGCATAAGAAAAATGAATTTTTAAAAGTGTATCTCGAACAGCTAAAAAATAAAAAATATATATACTCGGAAAATATTGACGAAAATGAGTTCAATTTTGCTACTCGCGGGTTTTTGGGGTTGCTGAATATAAATATCATGATGGTAAAGATCTCCATGGTACCTGCTGCCAGGACGGTTTATTTTAATGCCAACTATTTTATTCTTAATCATTTTTCATTAGAACAATACATTTATTCATGTTTAAGTTGTTTTATTTGGGATACTCGCCTTACTACTTTTGGAAAATGGGACCCTTTCGGTCCGGGTCCGGGTATACGAGCTGAACCTGTCCAGCCCTATTGACCCCTATGAATTTGCAGATCGCCTGCAACAAAAAAAAAAAAAAAAAGAAACCCTCAAAAAAAAACAAAAAATCACAAATACTAATCTACGTTTCGGTGGCAAGTCGGCCACGTTGTCAATACAGAAACTAAAACAAAAAATTAAACTAAATTTTAAGAAATTTTTGGTCTAAAAATTTTGATACCTTTTTTTAATTTTTTAATGACGTTTTGTCATAAATGACACTAGGTTATTTGACTGGTGTATGTATAGTATTTAAAAAGACCAGACATGTGGGTGGTATGGTGTGGTAACTGATTTTAAATTTACCTGAATTTACTTCAGCATCATGCATAGGTAACCAAGTATTATTTAAATTAACAGATATTGAACTTTTTTAGACAAAAATTTCTTAAAATTTAATTTAATTTTTTGTTTTAGTTTCTGTCTTGACAACGGTGGCCGACTTGCCACCGAAAATTAGGATTAGTATTTGTGATTTTTGGGTTTTTGGGGGTTTTCTTCTTTCTTGTTGCAGGCGATCTGCAAGTTCTTTGGGGTCAATAGGGCTGGACAGGGTCAGCTCGTATACCCCGAGACCCGGACCGAAGGGGTTCCATTTTCCAAAAAGTAGTAAGGCGAGTATCCCAAATAAAACAAACTGAAACATAAATCCGGCACAAAACTATAGAACATATTTATATTTATTCATAACAAAAAAATACATGTTTTTAAAAAAATAGTATACATAGATACTTTTACAGTTAAAAATGTTTTTAATATTTTTTCTGGATATTCGATGAAGCTTATAAAGATGACGTCGATACCTTAAGGACTATTACCGTAGTAACGGTACCGGGGTAGAGAGTTCCATCTTACTGCACAAAATTCAAAGATAAGGCCTTTTTAATTGTTTTATTTCCTCAACTAAATGCAAAATATTTAAAAGCAATAAGCTTAACTAAAAAACACAAAATTTTAACAAGAAATCATAGGTCTTTATGTTTTATAGATCTTTTGTATTAATAATCTTACCCATTCTTATTTTTTGGTTATTTATTATAGCTCCTTGCAATTTTATATTTTTTATAGTAAACAATTAACGGTTATCAACTAATAAACCTTTATGGCCAAAACAGTAACAAAATAATTTGTTCTCTTTATAATACAGCTTTATTGTGGATAAAGTCAGGTTAATTTCGATGTAGTAAGTGAAATTATTTTTGCTCCTAATTTTGTAGCGCTTTTTTATTTTTTTAAACAGGTTTCTTTATTTTTTAACCTTGTTAAATGAGATGGTATTAATTAAATGAATATTAAAGGTGAAAAATAAAGGTATTTTTTATTTACTATGGTTACTTCTTTTAAGCACTGTGTCAATTTGTTAGTTTCTTGGTTTTATATTAAAAGTATTTCTAATAAATAACTAATCATATTGTTAGGGTAAAACTAAAACAAAACATTTTTTTTATTCTATAAAATAATACCATTTATTAACTAAACAAGGCAATACATATATTTCTGGTGTACAGAAGAAAACAATTCTTTAAGCAGTAAACTTTACTAGCAACGCAAAAATTTCACAAAAGTAATTTAATTTCAATTAAGTTAAAAACACAAAAGAAGAAATTTTATTGGCAAATAAAAATTAACTAGATTTTAACAGAAAACAATAATTTTCCAATATGTTTTATAGATTCCTCGCACCATAACTGTATTACTATTTTTATTTGTTCATTAAATTTTATGATTTTTTTTAATCACTCTGTCATTCAGGGCCATAGCCAGGATTTTTTTTCGGGCGGGAGGGGGTACCAGTGAACCTGTTAAGCCCCCCCAATATTTCGCAGTTGAAAATGTTTAACATTTTTTATATAACAGTTTCGTATGCAAAAAATATCAAAACATTTTTCACTGTGATTCTACACTCATTGTCAGTTTTAAACTTTTCATGCATCATCTATTTTGCAGTGACACTAAAACACTTACAAATATATTTTAAATTTTGGGAAAAAAAAGAAATGCCGAAATGCCCTACATCGCAAATATATAATATTTCAAATAAACAAAATTATAAATCCATTGAAAGCAGTAGCAAAAGGCCACTTTTAAAAACATATTAAATAATTTTGGGAAATATTTTTTTCCTACATTATTTTTTTTTAATCAGTTGCCCCCTCCCCACTTTTTGTATTTGATATATGCACTGATTAAAGGATATGTGGTTTCGAAAGTTTGGATTTCAAACTGCTCTTTAATATTATAACCTGTTTGCTTTTTGAAAAACGTAGACTTTGCTGCGTATGCTGTATGTAGTTTTGTAGCTTGGGGTTTGGGCTATTCCTATCTGCCTGTTGTGCAACAAACGTGGATTCTGGCATTTCGTGGAGGGTGGGGGAAAGGGTTCTAAATCGCATAACCCTCCTCCTGGCTGCGGCCCTGCTCTGATTCTACTAGTTCCTTTTTTATAATAAAAATATTTATAACAATTAATAAAGAAAATTATAAGATATAATTAAAATAAAATATATATTTTTCTCCTTATAAAATTATTTCCTTTAACCTGGATAAAATAAAGTAAATTAATCTTGATGTAGTTCTTAAAATTCTTTCTACTTCTTGCTTTGTAGCACATTCGTCTGTATAAATAGGTTCTGCCATTTGTAAGCCTTGTAAAAGGTGATGGCATTTATCAACTAGATAAGGTAATAAATAGACTTTTTTTCTGGCGTCAAGAAGGCACTTTGATGCAAAATGTTTGAAAGCAATGAATCTCGCTAAGCAATGTAAAATTCCGGAGATAGTGAGTCAGTTTCTAATGAAGTAAAAACACAAAATAATTGACATCATCAAAATCATATCAGCAGTAACTCAAGTCTAAATAGATTTTAACCACGACGGAAATTGTTTCAGTGTTTAGTGATGTTCATTTATACCAGTAATTAAAAGATAGTTAAAACACTGAGAAGGCCGTTTTACTAACCTGTGTGGTTAAGTTAATGCTAATGTCGACTATAAAATTTATCTTAACCGAAGATATATTGCTACATTATCCTGTTAGAATAGTAAACTTTTATTTTAGAACCATTTAAAACAATTTTGCAAAAGTTTCTCACTCATTTATTATTGTAACAGTTTGGCACCATTTGCAAATGCGTAAAGAATTACTACTTATTAAGTAATTTGTACAAGCGTTAAATGCTCAATAAGGAGATAACACATTAAAATAAAATATTTTTTATAATAATATTCGTTAATAAATTATTAATTATTAAATATAAAATATCCACTAATTTTTTTTTGCCATCATTTATTTCTAAGTATTATTAATGTACACACAACCATTCATTATTTAGCGTTATTAAAGCATTATTTTTTAATAATAAACGATTAACGTATAGGCAACTAAAAATACACAAAACGAACATTGTGTCCATTTATAATCTATTAAGTTGGTTGTCTAAAACGGATATACATCTCGATAAAAATTAAAAAACATATAATTTTTAAAACGATTGCCGAAATATTAAGGTAATTAACTCTGGCAATGAATTGCGATTATTAATCTCAACCTTAAGGCGCTCGCTAGGCTCGCGACTTAAATGACCTTAATTAATAATCGCCATTATTAATATTTCTGCTTATTAAATTGCTATGTTTGGAACTCGTTTATCTCTAAGTATTATTAACGCATACAAAATCATTTATTATTAGCCCTCATGAATGCATGATTTTTTTTAATAAACCATAATATAAAAGGAACTCACGCGTTAAACTATAATAAATTAAATAAAATAGGTATATTTTATAATTTGTACAATAAAAAAACCCAAAATGGTCCTAAACTGTAAGTCTACATAAATAAATGAAACAAAATACTTTTTTGTATCAACTTATTATTTAAAAAAGTTGTAGCTGCGTTCTAATTTAAAGGACACCGAAATAATGTTAAAATTTTAAGTTTTGTGAGATCATTTAATATGTTTGTTGTATGTTTTTAAATATGTTTGTAATTTGAATTGACTTCAAGATGTTAAGTTTTTTACTTTTTGGTGTGCTGCAACATCTGGAAACAAATGACCCAATTTTAAAAAGTAATTTTAATTCAATAAAAAAATTAATAAAACAAAATAACCTTAATTAAAAAAAAATAAATAAAATAGTAAAAAAATAAACAAAAAATATTTACTCAATTGTTCTTTATTAACATAAGCAAAACCAATTACATAAATCAAATGGCGATTTACCGAGGTCCTTCAGCCTAAAGTAATTAAAATTTTATTATAATTATATTTATGTTGGATACAAAAAGAAATTTATACAATTTACAAAAAAAAGTAATAATCATTTATAGGCAATTTCGGGGTTGTTGGTCTTCAAATTAGATATTCTAGTTCTTCATATATAGTATGTAAAGGATGTTTGTATGTTTGGTGTCTTCTTTGTTCCTCTGTTCATTTCGGGCAAAATTCTTGTATTATTTTCAAATTGTGTTGTTTTGATATTAATTTGGTAGAAAGGTGTTATAAGCGCTGCAAAATTGGTTGTGTTTTCCTCATTTCATAAAGTAGTGTATTTGGAGGGTTATGTAGTATATTTCTGGGGTGCCTCATTTTTGTAATTGTTCGTAGGGATGTCGTTTCTGCCACTTCTAGAGTTTTTTTTAGCATTATTATGTAGGTTAAGTATTACTGAGTGTCCATATTCTAGGAGGGGCCTACAGGTTGACTTGTATATAGTGGATGCTATCTTAATATCTATCTCATGACCTCTATAGGTCAGACTTCTAAATTGCTTAGCTCTGGAAATATTTTTTTTCTTACTGATTTTTGTATGATCATTAAAATTGAGTTTGTTGTCTACAATCATTTCCAGGGATTTGGCGGACTGCTTCGGTAAAATAGGGTGATTAACAATCATTATTGTGGGAGAATTATCCTTAATATGGTGGTGGAATATAACAAATTGCGATTTGCTTGGGTTGGGCTTAAGTCTCCATTTTTTAAACCATACTGTTGTTTTGTTTATTAAATTTTGGAGTTCTTCTACAGCTTTTCTTAAAGTTTTTTGATGAACAATTAGAGCGTGGTCATCAGCAAATTGAGAATATAAGGTGTTGTGCTGATTTCTTCCTGGTTTAAATAAAATAATATATGTTGAATTTTTTCAATTTAACAAGTCCAAGGATTTAAGATCTTAAACCCTTATATTACATTTTTCTATGCATAAACTATTGAACTTACTACAGCTTATAGTTTACTTTAGTTTCCGTATATAGATAAGGATGTATTTTTATCGATTGAGGTTAAAGCTTAAAACAATCTGAAAAAAACTACTTTTTTTAACCTTTTACTGTATGTTTATTTTCTTTACCTCTTCCTAAATCGAAACTCTTACGCATGTACCTCTTGTTGCACCTAATCTTTTGACTATTGGTCAACAAATAAATCTGACAAATTTTTGCAGGTCTTTATTAATTAAAGAAGAATAAATTTCTTCGGGAGTCTATCAGACGAGGTCGGATTGTT
The DNA here is from genome assembly GCA_019359885.1 of Listronotus oregonensis. Taxonomy (NCBI): domain Eukaryota; kingdom Metazoa; phylum Arthropoda; class Insecta; order Coleoptera; family Curculionidae; genus Listronotus; species Listronotus oregonensis. The sequence goes on from JAHBCN010002308.1 coordinate 35,071, forward strand.
TATGTAAAATTTTTGATTGTGGCAAATATAGGAAAAAAAATTAAAGCGGGTGTGTAGGCGATACGAGTTATAAAAAAAGTCTTGCAAAATGGTACAAAAAAGTAACTGACAGTGGTAATGATATAGACAATGTGTCAAAGGACTATATATTGAGTAAGAACCTGATACAAATTTGGATTTTGTTGAATTCGAGGACAATAATAAAAGTTATAAAGCACTTATAAGTGATACTAACAAAGATGGTCAACCATTTCCTAAAACCTGAAAACACAAAAATGTTGTGAAAGAGGCAGGATGACATATGCAAAAATTGCCTCTTAAAACACTGCAATTTTGCGTTTCCTGGAATCAGACTCTATATTAAGTATTTGTGTTTGTATTTTTTTTTGTTTATAAGTCGTAGTAAAAATCCTCCTTTCAAAAATATTAAATGTTTAGGCATTCGTTTTTTTAAGATTGATTAAAAAGATGGTGTTTATTACTATAAATTTATGTTCACTAATGTAAGTTTTTTAGATTTATTATTAAAAAATATAATTTTGTTAGTTTATGATATTAATGTTAATCAAAAACATCAGTTTATTTGTATTTTTAGTTTTCATTTTGGTATTTTAAAACATTTCGTCTCACTAAGTACGCTGGATAACGCAAAATAGGGTCATGGCTCCTTGAAAACTAAAAAATTCTTAAATAATTTTAATAAGAGAAAAATATTGTGTTTATAGGTAAAACAAAAAAAAAAAGGTTACTGAAAATCGTCCCAAAACATCTACTTAAACAAGTCGCCATAAATATTTTATGAAAACTGTTGATAAGATATCTTGTATACTTTTAAGTAATATAGGGCACGTAGTTTATTTAAATAAATAAACATATTAAAATATCATTAAAAAAAAATGTTGTGTTTGGTTCGACATTCATGGACGTTGTCATACCTGTCATATTAATATTTAATTTTATTTATCATTATTGAATCTACAATAGTATCAATATCAATATCAAAAGTACAAGAAACTTTTTATAATATGTATTAATCACTGCTTGTTTCTTAGTGACTGGTATCTCTATAAATCTTAAAATAATAAAAAAACTTATAAACCTTAAAATTAATACAAAATATGTTTTTTTAAATTTCTTTTTGACAAGGATATCAAGTATTGTTTTTGAATGTAGAGTGTTGAAAAAGGACGCAAAAATCTTTATGGTGGTAATTTTTTAGGTTATTTTTTATAAAAAAAGTTCTTTTAATCATAGGTTCTAAAATATATTGTTTCCAAGATACAGGAAGTTATTTTTTTAAAATAACGGTTTTCAAATAACAATTTTAATATCTTTTCAACGGTATTTTTAAAATTTGGTAGCGTTGTTTCTATTAATAAGGAGCCCTATCTAGATTAAAATATTCAGTCATTTAGTGTCTTACTTTGTGCGCAAAAAATGTTCATGGCTTCTAAATTGTTTTCTTATTTTGAAGACCAATTAAAAATAACCTTCAAAGCTTTAAAAATAAAAATAATGAGGAGAATAAGCTTTTGAAATAAAGTAGCAATTTACATGAAAATAAATGTATTGACTCAAAAATTATAAAGTAAATCTCACGTAAGGGAAAGGGGTTATCTGACGATACCTTACCAAATCTTACCAATGCTATGCTAAGGAACTACAGTCAAAGCTTCTTATTCGCGATTCCTTCATTCGCGTTATCACTATTCGCGGATTGAAAAAATGCAATCCAATTTCCATATTCGCGGCTAAAGATTTCTTTATTCGCGGATCTAATCGGTACATCGGTACATACACATTGATAAAAAGGATTCCAATATGTAGGTATCCAACCAAATATCCTTTGTAAACGCGTTGTCAAATGGACTAATGACCGAAATGCGAATGGAATAAGATGAGATGGGTTCAAATAGATAGAATCAAGTGACATTCAGAAATTGCTTGAATCGCGAAATGAAGATTTGACTGAAAGCGACTTTAACAAGCATCGGAAACGTAACATTTAATTTAAAAAATCTTAGTGAAGGTTTTAGAATGGCAAATGAGCTTTGCGATTTCTTTATAAAAATTGATCCGTCTATGAAACGATGTCTTATTTTTAAGAGGCAAATTGCTAATTTCACTGCTGAATATCAGTCTGAATTGAAGGAGCTTTTAGAAACTGCCAAGCAAAAAAAACAATTTTTTAAACCATTGCCTAAGTCTAAAGATATTAATTAATCAATTTGGTCAAAATCTTCAATTAAAATCATTTTTTTATATACTTGTTTTTTATTTTGTCACCAAGGAACGTATTCCCTATAATCCCATATAAATTACCGTTCTATATTCACAGCTTCTGTAATCGCGGCATATCAGCACTTTATTAAAAAAATGTTTGTCAACCTGGTTCTTAATGTAAATACATAGTTTCATCAAGAATTTTTCTAAATAGGTCAAACCTGATTTGGAGCTTATAGGCTTTTAATTGCTTTTAATAATCTTCAATTCGTGCGTGGGTAGCTCGTGTTCTTGTTCATTCAAGAATTTCTTTGCGGAGTGAATTAACATTTTTTTGATTGCTTGATGGCATTGCGCGTGTTTATCTAAAGTATTTTCTTTTTTCTTTCTTCTTTTATTTTCTCTTCAGTCGTTAGATTTTATTTGTAAGATACTTGAACCGTTACTCTTTACTTTTAGTATGTTGAAGAATGCGGAACAATTGGGTTATAGATGAATGATTGAAAGAAATGCCTGCTGTCATCTTCTTTGTAAAGGATTTTCTTTATCGCGAGCTCTTAAGATAAGTAATTGTTGTTTGGTTTATTAATTATTGCAAGAGGATACCGACAAGACAGCCTCCGTATAGAAGTCAACAAAGGAAAAATCATGGTATTCAGCTCTAATTCTGACAAAAGCTTATATATTTATTAAATTGCATAATATGTTTATTAAAACTGTTACCGGGGAAGTTAAAATCAAAGTTACTTCAAAGTTGTTTAATTCCTTTTTTGCAAATATACCAAAAAGATCAATATTGCGCCCTGTTTTTTAGGCTACAAGTGGAAAATTTTAGCGGTATTGTTTATTAACTAAAGAGATTTATATTTATTTTAAAGTAAACAGGGCTTTATTTTTGAACTTTCCTGTACATTTTAAAAAAACGAATATAGCCATTCCGTGTATTTTTTCCGTAGAATTCAATAATTTAATTAGAAAAACATTTGAAACAAAAACAAAACAGTTACAGCAAGAGTGACGTATTATTTAAATGGAATACCCCGCATATTTTTATATCAATAGATAGGGTTTTTCACAAGGAATTCGGTAATATAGGGGATGCAGGATTTATTTCCTGCGGTTCTGCTGCAATTGTCCAAAAACTAACCAACTACTAACAAAACGAACTAAGGATAGTTTTACCTGAAAAAACCTAGCTGCCACAGGTCACAGGTGCTTATTTGTCAAAGTCAAGAATTTTAAAAATACGTTTATTACTTTTTGGAGTAATTTTGTAGTGAGGTTTTCATCGGAAGAACGACTTTAAATTATATTATATGCTAAAAATGATATGATATATCCATTTCTAGACCAAGCAGCAAAATTACAATAAACGGAAAAAATTAAAATACAACACGAGGTAAAATATGGTGGTAATAGGAACACTTATAACAAAAAATTAAAATATTACTAATAATTTAAATGTTCTATATGACCCCCTTTATTTTCGAAACATGATCTATAACCCCTCCTTAGCCTTTCTAAGCTCGCCGGTATTATTTGAGGTTCTTGGTTAAGACGATTAATTTCATTTAAATTTTTTTCTCTCATTTCTTCCGTGTTTGTGTTCCCATTTTGGTAAACCACATTCTTTAAGTGACACCTTGGAAAAGTGTCCAAAATTGTAATAGCTGGACTATCAGGTGATTATTTAATAGTGCCATAAAGTCCAATCCACTGATTGTATCGGCGATTGAGATACTGCACAACTTGACGAACAACATGGGGAAGCGCTCCGTCTTGTTGCCAAATTATCTTGCGATACGTTTTGAGTGGAAATTCTTCTAAAGTGTTATTAAAATCGTTTTCAAGAAGATTGAGATATCTTTCTTCAGTTAAGAATCCCTCAAAGAATATTGGTCTGACAATTATATTGTTAAGCACACCACACCAGACATGAAGAAAAAGCCTTCCTTGGTATTCAGTCTCTTGAAATGTCCTGGGATTTTGTATTGCGTCGGTTAAACATTCCCGATGTAGTTAACGTATTTTCATTCGTCCAAAGAGTCGTTTAAAACAGGGTAGGATCGTTATCTTGTTCATGAATTAAAATTTGGGAAACAAATTGAAAGCGAAGTTTCTTTTGTTCACGTGTTAAATGCTGCACTGGAATAACGGGATATGGAAAATCCTTAAAATATTTTAGTGTTCTCGGAACCGTCGCATAGGTTACTCTTTTTCTTGCAGGGCCATACCTTAAGTCTCAAACTGCGTCAGTAATTGAGTTCATGGGGTTAGGCGTGTTGTTAAATCCATCAGATTGTTTAGCGCTGAAATCTATCGTGACGTCACGCTAGATTACTGCTAGTTTTATCCTTGGCCATATACTACTAAAACAACGGCCATCTTTCCATCAATTAATTTAAAAACGGCTTAATGAAACAGCGATTAGTGCGCACGATTTATCGATGAATTTAACAACACGCCTTTCCATAGTAAAATTATTTAGAATAGCTCGATCCCGGTTTCTTTTTCTCATTGTAGTCCTTTTTTAATATGTAACGATTTTGTTTCTTCGAATAAGACTTTCAGTTTTAAAATCGTTTATTGATATATTTCGGTGAAAATTTGCAACATATCTTCGTTGTGTTTCCCTGGCGTTTTCTTCACCTTTATAATAGAGAGTTATAATTTGAAGCCGTTCTTTTGATGAAAACCTCATTATAAAACCACTCCAAAAAGAAATAAACGGATTTTTAAAATTCTTGACTTTGACAAATAAGCACCTGTGACCTGTGGCAGTCAGGTTTTTTTTTAGGTGAAACTATCGTTATAGTATCTGGCAGTTTTTAGACAATTGCAGCAGAACCGCAGAAAATAAACCCAGCGACCCCTTTATCACCGAATTCCTCGTAAAAAAATACCTATCTATTGATATAAAAATATACGGGGTATTCCATTTAAATAATACGTCACTCGTGCTGTAACTCTTTTGTTATTGTTTCAAATGTTTTCCTGATTAGATTATTGAATTCTACGAAAAAAAACACGAAATGGCTATATTCGTTTTTTAAAAAAGTACAGGGAAGTTCAAAACTAAAGCCCTGTTTACTTTAAAATGAATAACCCTGCACAGTTTAACCAATGATCAGCATAGCCCTTTAGAAAATTACTATCATTGATAATTTAGTATATGATACTATTTCCTGCCCAGTTTTACAAGAAAAAGTGTTTTGAATTAACTTGATAAACTTAATGGCTTTCGACATATTTTAATTTTAAACTTGGTGGAACAAAAAGGTTAAAATTTAAAATTAATAACAATTTTACTTTTGGAAAAAATCAGTGGAATAAAGATGTTATGCATGTATCCGAGCAAGGGGTGGACACTTTGAACTTTTTTCTGTAAAAATTACTATTGTTTTTAATTTTAAATATAACTTATTTCGTATCACGTAAATTTAAATTTGGAATATCCCGAAAACCGTTAGGTTTAGTTAATTCAAGTACCTTTTTTTTAAAAACTAAGCAAAAAATAGGTATTATGTAACAAATTATTAATAATACTTATACCAAAAAAATGCCCGAAGCTACGCCACTGGCTCATAAAAGAAACAAAAGTTTATCATCAGAAGGTATCTTTCTGTGACTTTTCTAACTATACTAAGTTCTATTCAAATGAAAAAACTCGATTCAAAAATAGAAGAAACATCCCAATTTTGATTTTTTTTTCACACCTTATATCTGCTCGTTTTAAAGCTATGTTTATATAACCTTTTTATCCTACTTTTGGCCAAGAAATATCTTATTAAGCAATGACGTATGTTTTTGAATCACCCTGCATATGGTGTTATATTAGACAGTTCTATAAAAAAATGTTAAATAATTCAGTTTTTTTTTATTTTAATCTTTATATATTTTTTTCCGATTCTTGGTGTCTCAAAATATGTTAAACTGATTGTATTTTTCGAAATCCTTATAAAATATAGACTTACAGTTTATTTTTTTGTTAATGTATTTTTTTTTAAATTTTAATTGCCTTAACGAATTTAAAAAATTCCATTCGTTACTTTATTTATTTACTAGATTAGGTTCCTATTCTTCGGAAAATTCCACTAGTTATGTGAAAGTGCAACTAATTCTACTTAAATAAATTAAACATATAAATGTGTTTCACTGTGATGCCATATGTAGATAATCCGGTATGTTGGGCGCATCATATGATTTATTAGGATATAGCATGAATGCATACATTATAAATATAAGTTGCTTTTAAATTGCAATCATAATATATAGTTGCGCTAATGTCAACCAAACCTACATCTTTAAGAAAATGAGATGAAAATTATTGTAGGTAACTATGTCATGCAGGGCGTATATATGCGGACATGAAGCAATGTACTTTTACCATCTAGTTTAATTATCCTAAGTTAATATTTAAATAGCTATTTAACAAGGGTATTAATTAAAAGAAGAGATTAATCGTCAATTAATGCCCAACTTAGTTACAATCTTTTTTTCGGCGACCGTTTTTTTATTAATTTTGAAAAATCATAAATGTTTCTAAATGTTTTTCGAGATGTGTTATGGTTTTAGGCAACTAAACTAACAAATGTTAATGTTGATATTCGAAAGGTTTTGTTAAGTACCAAATTTCACACCGAAACAATATTTTGTATTTATTTAACTGCCTATAATAAAATTGTTAATTTTTTTTAAATGCAATGGGTTTGGTGAAAGATGGACATTAGTTGTGCATAATTACACAGTTTTAATAGCCAAGAAAATAAGCCGGAAAATACTGTAAAATGTGGAAAAGTTGATAAACAGCTCCGATCTTAAAAATGTTTATTTGTAAGTATTCTGTAGACCCTCAGGAACATTTAACACCACTAACATCTGTCTTGCAATAAAAAATAAAAAAATTGGGGTAGTTTTTCCACCCCCAAATAATCTCCAATAGTAAAACTGATAAAAAAAATAAATTTCAAAGTTTTACCTCGAAAATCGTCTCTTTGGGAAGTTTTCGGGGTCGCTAATTACGAATCCGTGGTCAAAAATCGTGTAAGGGTGGTTGCACCCCATTAAAACCACTCCTACGAGATACAGAAATGGGGAAATTTTAAAAAGTTAAAATTTTACCTCGAAAATCCGCTCTCGGGGGTTTTTGGGGTCACCGATTACGAATCCGTCGTCAAAAATCAAGTGAGGGTGGTGGCACCCCCATTAAAACCACCCTTAGGAGTTAGAGAAATGAGAAAATTTTAAAAATTTAAAATTTGACCTCGGAATTCGTCTCTCAGGGGTTTTCAGGGTCGGTGATTATGAACCCGTGGTCAAAAATCGAGTAAAAGTGAAACCACCTCTATTATTTACAGAAACTGGGAAATTTTAAAAAAAATTTCCTGAAATCGTTGGGGTTTTTGGGGCCGCGAACCGCAATCAGCCCAAAACCCCGGGAGTGGTTTTAATTAAAACCACCCTAGTTCATTTAACCGAAAATGGGAAAATTTTTAAATAATTAAAATTTTTACCCGAAAATTGGGTTTTGGGGCCGCTGATTACGAATCCGCGGTTAAAAATCAAGTCAGGGTGGTTGCACCCTATTAAAATCACCCCTAGCGGTGGTTTTAATGGGATGCAACCACCCTCCCACGAATTTGACTGCGGATTCGTAATCAGCTACCCCGAAAACCTCCGAGAGCCAATCCCGAGGTGAAATTTTGAATTTTAAATTTTTTATCAGTTTTACTAGTGGAGATTATTTGAGATTGGAAAAACTACCCTAATTTTTTCATTTTTTATTGCAAGGCAGATGTTAGTGGTGATGAATGTTCTTAAGGGTCTACGGAACACGTAAAAACAAAAAAAAAATTAAATCGGAGCTTGTCATCAACTTTTTCACATTTACCTGGTTATTTACTGGGCTATAAAGATTAAAAGAGCTATTAATAAATGATTTTGTATAAGTTAGTAATACTGATAAATAAATAACTAAAAAAAAAACAATTATTATTTTGGTTTAAGTAGCTAAAATAAGTAAATATATAACCTAAAAATATAGCTTCTTAAAAATAAACCACTCTCTAGAATCTGGAGAGTGGTTTCTAGAGTCCAGATGGAAAAATAATAAAGCTTAAATACACTAAAATAAATAAACATTAGTCCACGGGCTAACCAGATTTAAAATATATCAATGAAATTTTTAAACCATAACAGACATAAGGTGAACTATATTTTAATTGACATATTTAGGGTAGCAAATAAACTATTAAAGCATTCAGCAAAGATTCTTGAGATTAGTTTTTAGAGGTAAACATTAAGAAAGAGCTAACATAGAGCAAAATGTATGAGTGGGATGACTTATATATTGAAAGATTTAAATTTTTAAGCTTTAAATTTTAAATTAAGGCTTAAAAATGAAGAACATATTTAATAAGATATAAAAACAGCTCTGAGTGTGGGCATAACTATGATGAGGTATTTTTTGTTCCGGCTGTGGTGGGACTGAAGGCAAAAAAATGGGAGCAAAGCTTGTACAATGTTAAGTATATCAAAATGGTCTGACAAAGATCACAACGGTTTAGAGTATTACGGAGATTAGAATAAAATAAAAAATAGGTCTAAATGGGCTGCATTTTTACGCCATAAGTTTCTTTATGAGTGATGTACTTAGAGAACCGGGGTTCTCTGAGCTTTTTACCAGTCTTTATTTAATTTGCAATGTTTGTTTTATGTATGTTTGTTCGGGTCGAATCTTGCAACTGAATTTTAGAGCAGTTATCCTCAGCCGATGAGCTAGAATTTTGCATACATGTTTAGTTTGGATGAAAATGCATGATTAGCTAAGTGATGTCATTCCACATCCAATATGGTGGACCGCCCAAGATGGTGGATTAGTTTTTTTTATGCACCCCTATGATAGATAATGAAATGAAAGGGTTTGCTGAGAAGAATACAAAAAATAAAATGACGTCACTCTAAATACAATAAAGCGGACTCCCAAAAAAAAGGACTATGTTTTAACAACAGTTATTCTCAACCGATTAAGCAAAAATTTTGCAAAATACGTTTAGTTTAGATGACAATGCATGGTTAGCTAAGTGGCGTCATTCTACATCCAATATAATGGACTGCTCTAGTTAGCAGACCAGTTCTTTTATGTACCTTTCTGAATTGATTAGAGTTATAACTTAAAAAAAGTTAGGGATACTTTGTTGGTGAACAGACATTATAGCTACATTAGCTGGGCTCTCTGAGTTGTACAGATAATGTAAAAATCTAAAACATACGCAACGATTGCTAATACTGAACTATGCAGTACAGGAGTTATTGCCACCTTACTGTGACTCTTGTATTTTTATTGGGGACCTTTTGAGTTTTTTAGACATATTTACTATTTAAAACTGAATAATAATGGTGTATAGTTGTAAAACTGAAAAAGTTATTTTAACTTTGCATCACTTGCGTTAAAATTTTAGAGTTCTAAATTAATATTTTCAAATAACGACGTAACACATGCAAATATTCTTATGATAATATCACAGGGAAGTAAGAACTTAACTATCAAATACTAAAAGAATTAACTTTATTCTAGATGGCTTAGATTTTGAACATGGGCATGACACTGCATTAGAAAAAACTTTTCCTATAAATTTTTAATAAAGTTCCCCAAATAATGTAATTTTTGACATATTCTGACAGATGAGAGGTGTCATTTAGCTAGCTAGTCTTCATAGGATTTTATCAAATTTGAAGCACAAACTAATACTAAACTAAAATTATATTTAAATTTAATAACAAAAAAAAAACATATAATGCGGACTTTCTAAAAGACTCTGTTTGTGACATTGACATGACACCAACATTAATTTTACAAAATAATAGTTTTAAGTAAACCAAAAATAATTTAAAAACAAATCCCTCTTCTCGGTAAAAGAAATGTGTATTGGTCGATTAAACAAGTTACTGAGCCGATTTCCTGTCGTGAGGTGTAGGCCATTCTTGTGAATCACTTTTGTGGTCTAACAGGTCTCTTTTTTCACCGGTCCATATAATTCTTGAGAAACGGGTTTTTCTTGGCCTATTTCTGCTTTATCACGCTTAACTTGTACTTTTAATTTGTTTACTTTGGTAATTTTCCTTAATTACTTTTGCAAATGACATTTTTCAAAAGGTATGTGTTTTAATATACCTCTGATAGAATATATTTTTTAAATTTTTATAAGTGTCCCGAAAGTAGTAGGTAATATATTTTTGTCCCGTTGTACCCTTCAAACATGCCCACTAAGATAAATAGAGCCTCCCGAAGGATGGACTGCAAGATCACGTTTTAAGTACTATCTAAGGAACCGCTTAAGGTAGGCTAACTAAATTTGGTGAAGTTGTTTATTTTTTATTCTTGCACGTAGAGCTGACTTTCCAAATCATAAATTTTTCCAGGGGCATTACATACGTCAGAACTTGGCCATCATGTCACACTTTTTCCTAACTTTAAAAAACCGGAAAATAACCACTCTACAAAAAAAGTATGGAACTCAGAGATGTGATACATAGTTTTCGATGTATTTTTGCCTCCCAAACCGGAAAAAAACCACCCAACAAAACAGTATCTTACCCAAAATTTCGGATTTTTTCGGTATCTTGAAGTTGGAAAAAAAATAACTTGACGGTCAAATTCTAAACACAGATTTGTGTTTTATATGTCGCATCTCTGGTTCCAATATTTTTTTGTAGAGTCCTCAAATTTTTTTGACTTTAATAAACATCTTTTGTAGCGCCTTATTTTAAGGTTATTTTTTACTTTCATTATTATTTTTAAAACTATAAATTAACTACGATATTAATTCTTTATAGCCTAATAACTCTAGATATTTTATTTATGTTACCAGCCTAGTTAGTGATTTTTAAGTTAAGGACTTTTAAACACTATTACGTTTCATAATAAAAATATTTACATGGAAAACACCATTTTTAGTTTACCCACTAAATCCTTTAAAGTTTAAAAGATTTTAATAACAAAGAATAATTTAAGCGGGTAGAAAATATTTTTAGTCAGTTAAAACAATTAAAATAATAGGTGCATTTTTGTTTATGACATACTTACATATAAGCACCAGGTATGTTAAAAATGGCATTACCTAAAACAAAAAATTGCAATTAATACATTATTATTGCCTAATAATTTAAATGATTAAAAAATAGGTTGCGATGAAAACAAAATAATGTAGAATAAAATACAGAGTGTCCGCGAATGCGGTTAACAAGAGGAAAAATGGGCCAAAAATTAAAAGATTCGAAAAAAAGTCATTCTTGATAAAAAAATATGAACTACGATAAAAAAAACGATTCTTATCATACAGCGCGTCTCGAAAATGCAAAAACATAAAATCAAATAAGAACAGTCATTTTTTGGCCTTTTAACGTAAAATGATAAATAAAAAACGCTAATCCTGATTCCGAACTTATTAAAGAAAATTTGAATATACAAAAAATAAAATAAAATTTTTTGCAACTACGCATAAACGCAAGTACTTTCATATTATGAATTTTATACCTGTACATTATACCTGTTGTTGTAGTTGTTAGTATGAAAATAGTAAAATGCGTACTTGCAAAAATGTTGACCTTTTTTTATTTTTCGTAAATTCAAATTTTTTTTAGTATGTTTGGAATTAGGAATAAAAGTAAATTTAAAAAAATGTTTTTTATTTATCATTTCATGTTAAAAGGCCAAAAAAATACTGAATATTTGATTTTATGTTTTTGCATTCTGTATGATAAGAATCTATTTTCTCATCTTAGCTCTTATTATTTAGGAAGCAAAAATTTTTAATCAAGAATGGCCTTTTTTCGTATACTTCACTTCCGCATCCGCGGACATACTGTACATGTATTTCTAAACATACGTCATGTCTTTTTTCATATTTAATTAATACAAAATATTCAACTTAATGCCGTCTTACGAGTTTGTTGTTCTAGAGTCAATAAGGCTCCATTTTATTAGCACAGTACTACAGAGAAAAAGAGAATGTGCAAATACCCCACGTAGAGCGTGTATGGTAATATTTTTTTACACGAAGGGTAGCAGGTTAATTGAATTTAAAAATAATATATGTACTTGTCACAACAAATAGATTTATTATTTGTAAAATTATGTTATAAATGCTAAAAAGTTACTCCTAGAATGTCCATAATTTTTAAAATGAGTTTAAAGTTTTTTTATTTCAATTATTAGTTACATTTTTAATAGTTTAAATTTTTTATATCTTGAAAACGATGGCCGATTTATTACCTAAACGTTGGTAGCTTGTATATTTTTAAAAAAGTTTTTAAAAGTATTTTTCTGATCAATTTTCCATCTGGGAAGATAACCCAAAGATATTCTTAAAAAATAAATCCGCCATAACAATGCAGAACCTAAAGTATTTATTTGTATTTTACTGTATATTCGTAACTGTTTTGTCTTTGAATGAGACACTATGTATATTTTTTAACAATTTTATTAATTAGTATTTACATTTGCATTACAAATTTATAATTTTCCATGTTAAAAAAACTGTATTTTTTACATATTGTCCAAAATTATATAAAACCCTTATACAGTATATCAACAAATTTAGAGTATTGAAATTTGGTATGGGTAGATTGTATAGGAAGAATTACTCTCAGTTTCACCGAAAAGGGCTTCGGTTTTTAATTTTTAAATAGAACAACCTGTATATTTTACCATATAATTTTTAAGACAATTTCTTACCAAAATGCAACATTAAAAAAATGCTTCTACTTCATTTTTAAAACCAATTTTAATATTGCATCTAGGTGTCCATGATCGGATGCAAACTAATCTAAGGACCTCAGGTGATGTCAAAAAATTACAATAGCAAGGCTTTAGTGACAGGTATGAAAGATAGCAATAAAAAACATTGGTAAAATTATATTTTCGTGTCTAACTATCATTTTTCAAATAGCTCTTTTGACAAGCATTTTCCGAAAAATAATTTTTTAACGAATCTTGTGGTGCTAATTTAATTGAGATTGAATTAAAAATAGGAACATAAACTTAATATTACTAGGCAAAATACTGATGATGCCTTATATTTTGCAGTTATTTAATATTAATAAATAAGTATCATTAGGTTCGTCAAAGTTTCCTTTTTTCGGCAAGTGCTTGTCAAAAAAAGTCGCCATTTAGACAATAGTTAGACACGATAATTTTATTTTTTTAGATTACCTCAGGTGGTTTGATTAGTTTGCGTCAGATCATAACCAACTGGATGAAATATTTAAAGTAGATCTAAAAATAAATAGGCCTTAACCAACCAACCAAAAGGAGCCATTTTTTGTGAAACCGGAAGTAACCGAAAAGTGAAAATAATTATTTTTATACACCTAATTTTCTAAAAGTTATGACTTGTCTAATCGATTCGTTGAAAAAAAAAAGCATTTTCAACCAAATTTATTTAACCCCAATTAAATCTATTTAAAAAGTTTATCCTGTTAAACTTGATAATCGTAATTTTTGTAATCGCAGATAAAAACAAAGATGTATTTACCCGAAGATGACTTAAAATATTTTTTTGTTCAAACGTGGTATTTTTAATAAATTAGGACAAGAAAATTCCAAAAAGCATTTTTTATTAACATATTTTTACTTCATATATTTCCAGCCAATAATTTTGCATCACATCATTAAAATAAAAAGAAGTTCGTAATTATTAAAATAAAAAGAAGTTTTTACCACCATGCTGTCAAAAATATATAGTTACTCTCGGTTCAAACTATAATTTGAGATCATAACGGAATATGGCTAAAAGCATATTCTAGTTAAAATTATAAAAACAGCAGTGCTTTTTTACACGCCGACGTTATTTTAATTAAAAGATCTTGACTCTGTTCTCAGTAAGTTCATTAAAACATTTTACCTTTTTTATTTTTTAATTGGCTTATTTATTTTAAAGAGTTAAGTATATTCTTATTTTATAATGAAATGTAAGCATGAGTCATTGCTCCAAAAATGTCCGTTAACCAGACCGTCTACCAAAAAAAACATGCTCATTAAAATGGTTTTGGGTATAGCTAGCTAGGCCGTGGTAAATATACTAAAATATTAACGAAAGTATTTTGCAAACAGAAACTATTATTTTTAGTTACATCCCCAATGTAAGAAGTAATTAAACTTTGGAACGCGGTTTCTAAATATTAAAAATGGTGGCCGTATTTAGATGACCTTATTTTTGTCGCATGATAAATTGACCCTCTTTTTCGGAAGTTTAAACATACCAAAACGGCCCAAACTGGTTTAAAATCCACAATAAGCGGCAAAAATCTATGGGCTGATAATGTGCTGCTTCCTGCACGTGTCTGTAAAAATATAAACAGCAAAGGCTGCCGCCAGTTCAAATAAAAGATTTTTAGCTACTTTTAATGTTTTTTTTTCTTTTCAAAAAACACCGAATTTTCATTTTTATTATAATCAAACTATACAATCTTGGTGTTTGTAAATAGCGAAGAAATAAAAAAAACATCTCTTACCACAACAGACGCAGGTGGTCGCAGATTGTTTTTGCCTATTTAAAACAATAATTAAAATATTTATCTATACAACTTTTAGCCCATCAGAAGCCGCCGATAAAAGTAAATTCATCAATATTTTACATTATATTTCCTCGTAATTATTTTTTTTATTTCATATAGTTTTTAGTTTTGACGAATTTTCAATTTTTATTTACTGTGTAGTATGTATGCTATGGGTGTGAAAAAGCCATCAGATACGATTGTATTAAATTTAAGTTTTCATTATTGATATAAATTAAAACTGAAGTTTAAGGGGCACGTCTAAAAAAAGTACAAATATAATTGTTCATAGTTCTTGGCGTATTTTTGTTTAAACGCGATTTTTTAAAAATTATTCTTATGGAGTACATTACTACATCTCAAGGGGTAAGTAATTACGACATAAAATATCTTCTATGTTCAAAATTTAAAATAACTATTTTTTCCACCCTTGAACCACTGTGCGGCCGCCCCCCTTGCGATAAGATTATTTGCATGCAAAGGAATAATCAGTGTAAATGGCGGACGTATGCGTATGATGTAATATTGGTCATGTGACAAAATAAACCGTGTTTTGGGAACGATCGAAAGGAATACAATCAAGGGCCATATCCGCATGACGTTAATCACCCTTAATTTCGGGGAACTTAGCCCCGGTCGCCACCCTGTTCCGCACATCTTAGTGGGCCGCCCCTCGGGAATCCTATAAAGTATGACGCGACCTTGGAATCATTAATTTTTAAGCGTATTTACATCAAATAAAAAAATACCGTATTTTTACCCCGTATAGCCTTTTACCCTTTTAACACCCAGTCAAAGTCATGTTCCTGAGTAGGGGAATCATATTGATGACTCCGTGACCGCGGATTACGTTAAAATTTGGGCTCCAGCTCTTAGACTCTAAAGCATTATTAAGTTTTTTTAGAGTAAAGGAAATATATAGCATTTTTGGTTCACTAAAGTAACAGCATAGATAAACTTTGCGCAACAAAGATTAAAATGAAGTTCCAAAAAGTTAAGCAATCTAACAAATAGCACAAACAACGTAATCAGGCCTATGATTATTTTAGTTTGGTCCCTGCCGTTTACTAGTATAAAACGTAGCTAACCCTGTTTAAAAAAGACCTTAAGAATTACTCGCCTCTAGAGATACCTCGGCTCACGAGCTTGACAGTGTTGACACATGAAACGCTTTATTATGCAGGGACTTGGCTAAAAAATTACATATTAATGTAATAATTTAGGGTCTTTTTTAATACGTCCCTGCATTTTTATTGAATTGGAAAATAAAAACAGCTTTGCTAACCACAATTAGCCATGACCGACTAGAATTTAGGGCTTTTGAATTTGTCTAAATTATTTGTAGAAGTTATAAACAAAATTTTAACAACGTATTAAAAAAATCCGGGAAATATATAATTTTATTAAAAAATATATTATATATATATATATATATATATATATATATATATATATATATATATATATATATATATATATATATATATATATATATATATATATATATATATATATATATATATATATTACTTTATTATATTAAAAATTATAAAAATTTTGTTAACTTCTAGTCGGTCATGGTTAGTTCTGGTTGCTTTGCTAACCAGGCTTTTTATTTTTCTCAATTATATATCAGACGTAAAAATGCGGAGACGTATTAAAAAAGACCAATAATTTGCTTTTTTACATTAAATGCATCATTTAGAAAAAGCCTACTCTAAATAACGCGCCGAGTCTCTGTATAATAAAGCATGTTTCATGTGTCAACACTGTCAGGAAGCTCGTGGGCCGGGGTATCTCTAGACGTGAGTTTAAGAATTTTGGAAAATAAAACTGATGGACTTGCTTAAAAACTTTTTCCATAGCTACCAAACTTGGTTCGCAAGACCAGTCTTTGTTGAAACGTTTATAAAAGACAATGGTAAATATTAAACAAATAAAATACTAAACTGCTCAACAAA
The DNA here is from genome assembly GCA_019359885.1 of Listronotus oregonensis. NCBI lineage: Eukaryota > Metazoa > Arthropoda > Insecta > Coleoptera > Curculionidae > Listronotus > Listronotus oregonensis. The sequence continues at coordinate 51,810 of JAHBCN010002308.1, forward strand.
AAGATCGTACCATTTAATTTTTAGACCCATTTTCAAACTGCTGTAATTTTTTTAAAAATTAACTTTTTTGAATATCCAAAGCGAAGTTTAAAACCGCGTTTCTTCTACTTTAAGCTGTGTTGCATTTAGTTTTTGTAAAATAAATATTATCATGATGCACAGGGTGATCAATAGAGTGCTGCAAAAAACAAAAAAATTTGGGTGTGTCCCATTTTTAAATGGTAATTCTTTTGGTCGATATAATATGGTTGTTACCAAGGTCATATCAATATCTCTAGACGTTTATGCCAGTTTTTGAATTGAGGACCTTTGGCTTCCGATACACTTCTAAACGTCAAATTTTTTTTGTAATCAATTCTTTAAAAAACTATAACTGGAAAATGGATTGACGGTTTTAACTACTGTTTCATATTGGAAAAACTCATTTCATGTAGATTTTTTTTGTCCTAAAAAACCTTTTTGATGGGTTATAATTTTATGAGTATACGGGGCCAAAAATACCAAAAACGTAGCTGATTTAAAAATCCTAAATATAGAGTAAATTATTGAACGTCAAAGGGACCATACGTGTTTTGTTTTAAAAAATGGCCAAGTTGAAGTTTGGGGTTTAATATCTTGAAACGATTTCTACCGTTACTCGATTTATGCTGTTTAAGTGCCTGTATAGATAAATTCAATGTATCAAGTAAACATTTTTTTTTTTTTTTGTAGAGGTAATTTGACTCCTTGAAAATGGCAAAACTAAGCTAAAATCAACTAAAAAAATATAGTGTGGTAAGTTTTTTGACACCGAAATGTCTAAAACGAGGGTTTTAAGCCTAACAATTTTAATCTAAAACATGTTGCGCAAAAAAAAGGCCGTTCTGTACCTAATGTTGCGGGAATTATGGATACCATAATAAATTTAAAAACACGTTGTTGATTACCCGTATATCATGGTGTACAACACAAAATACCCTAATTTATGTTTAAAAATGTTTAAAACTTTAAAATGTTGTTGGAATTCCTACCATTAGGACCTAATGTCATAATAACGACGCATTTTTCTAAAAGTTTACAGGTTCTTAAACAGCATAAATGGATTAACGGTAGAAATCGTTTCGAGATATTGACAAAACTTTAACTTGGCTATTTTAAAAACAAAACACACACATATACTCCCTTTGGCGTTCAATAATTTACCCTATATTTAGGATTTCTAAATCAGCTACTTTTTTTGGCATTTGTTGACCCCATATACCTACTCATAAAAGTTATAACCTACCCCGAAAAAGTGCTTGGGACAAAAAAAATCTCATAAAATAATTTTGAATATGAAACCCCCAATCCGTCATCCATTTTCCAGTTTTTTCTTTTTGGGGAATTACAAATTTTGACGTTTGAAGTGTGTCCAAGCCAGAGGTCCCCCATTCCCATACGGGCCCATAATTAGAGATATTGATTTTGATTTTGGCGACCATTAACGCCAAAAAAATTACCCGAAATGGACACCCCCTTTTTATTTTTCCCGGGACTCTTTGATCACCCGGGCATCATGTTAAATTTCATCTTCAAAAGTAATTGCTGATTTAAGAAAGAAGGAACGTTTTTAAATGTTTTAGATTTCAAGTTATAAAAGTTACAGCATTTGAAATGGGTCTAAATAAATGGTACGATCTGTGAGCGGTTATATCGACATAAGAATATATTATTACTACTGCTAATTGTATTAAAATTAATATATATTTTTTAAACTTTTGCAGAAAAAAAATATTTTGCTAGATTAAAAGTTAATTTAAAGCCTATTACATAACTTCATAGTAAACGCATTTTTTAAAGAAATATTGCCTTCCGTATCCATTGAACTTATAACCGGTTCCGCCAGGGCTCTTTTTAAGCCACTAAGTTTGTTACACTACTTCCGCAAGGTCGCTCTATTACATTGATTCAGAAAAAAGGGCGTTGGGAGTCACCTTAAATGTCAAAATAGTATATTACATACCGAGTGGTAAGAAGCCCATTACACACGATTTCGAAAATTACGGTACGAGCGTGGGGCGAGCCCCCTGTTCAAAGGGGTTTTAATCCCCCACCATTTCGGGGTTGTGTACTATACTTTTCTACGACTTTTTTGTTTAGTTTTTTTATAAATAAAAAACAGAAGATTATGTAAACTTTAATAACAATACAAATAATAATACAAACATTTGCGTTGTCAAGGGATGCTATTTGTTTCATAGCCAGTACGTAAAATCTATTGAAAGTTTCAAGATTTTGGGGGCTCGCGGCTAATGCGATTGTGGAACTGTTACGTAATATATATATTACGTTTAAATGGCCTTGCCGTTTTTTTCTTTCAGTATAGTGTTTGTAATTAGAGATTTACTGATAAAGTAGACGTGGTAATTAGGTTCTTACTAATATAGGAGTGAAAAAAAACTTTTGGCACTTTTAGATGGCAGGATAAGTTCCTAATTGGTTTTTGAAAGTTAAAAAAAATGGCTTTCCTCGTCTTTAGAGGTAATTTCAAGACGCTTGTTGACTATTCGAGGGTAAAAACGAAAGTTTTGAAATAGAATTTGATATCATTGTTTTCATATTTAATAGGTTTTATTACACTATAGGATGAAAACCCGCGACCTAATTAAAGTATGGGTGTGTCGTGTTTTTATTAATCTTTATTAAAAAATTATTATATTCAATTAAACTATAAATAAATAATGATCTTTCATTACACACCTCTTTTCATGTTTTTTAAATAATAATTTTAAAAGGTATAAGTAAGAATCCGGTGCGATGAGTTAAGGGGTTTCTGTCACGAGTCACGACATTTAACTGCTTAACTTCAGGGTGTCTCCAGATTTTTTAAAAATAAACAGACAAAACAAAATTAATTTACAAATAGCCATTTAATAATAATGAAAGAGGTTTGCTAATGATACTTATTTTTGGATACGTTTAATAGGCTGCCTGCTTACAAAAATAGCCAAATTAAACTGCAAAGATTAATTAAAATTAATATTTCTTTTTTTTTAACGTTAAAAATTCATTACAACAAATATTATAATATACACAAAGATCCATAAAAAATGATCAAAAAGATTTGCCAAAAACAAAATAAATATTAAAAGTGCGCTTTTTTGTGTTTTAATTTTTAATCCGAAAACAGGTGTGTCAGTTTTGGTCTAAATAAACTGGCAATTAAAATAAATATGGCATATTAGGCAAGTCAATACTGAATACCAAATTTTAAGAGAAGAAAGCATGACTATTTTTACGGTTTATATATTTATAGCGGTAAATTTTATGTATAAAACGTGTTTTAAATGGCATGTTTTTACGTTAAGTAGCATTATATATCAAATATTAATATTATATATAATTTTATAAGAATAATTAACTATTAGATTTTAATGTTTTTATAACTTCCTAAAATACATTTTAATAAAATAGGAAATTCAAATCAGAACACGGCAGAATCATCATTCCCACAGCACAGACATAAAACACTGTATTATATAATGTAAGAGTTTCTAGATACATAGGAAAAACATTTTTTGAATAGATTTTCAAAATTTCACGCCAATGGAAGCGCTAGCATGACTGAGCACAAATCGATTGACAGCACCATGCGTCATCTGTCACTTCACAGCCCAGTAGTTCCCCTGATAGCCAGTGTTATCAAACAAAAAGTTACCCTTCAGTATAGTTGTTACCAATTTGACGTTAATTGTGTAGCCAAGTTGTCCTCATGTTGTAAAAAATTGACTGCCAAATTTTCTACAACTTTGTACTTAACAATTTTTTCGACAACTTGGCTACAATTTGCGGAGGTAGGTTGCCCGATATATATATATATATATATATATATATATATATATATATATATATATATATATATATATATATATATATATATATATTTATATATAATTTATATACAAGGATTTTCGGGTTTTATAGATATTCGCAAAAATCTTTATTTTCATTTTATACCTAGGTACCTCTGTGAAAAATGGGCGAAACGTTTAATAAAATTAAATAAAAAACTTTTTTTTATTTTATTTAAAAAACTCTCAAAATTCCAAAAGAAACAGTGTAAAAATTCCACTTGTGGTGGCTCATTTAAAAATCCTTTATTTTCAAAAAAGAAAATGTAACATAAGTTAGTAGTTAATTTTTAAACAATGTTAATTGTGTGTGTACTAAACTAATCCAAAGGTTTCATGTAGGATGTCAATTTTATTAAGGTTTAACTTACTTTGCACACGAGGTAAATTTTAAAAAGGGACGAAGGGAAAAAGAGTGTTTCTCCTTCCATTATAAAAGCCCTGACAGACTGAATCCTCAAGATTTTAGGGCTTGTTTCTTAACTAGTCGGTCAACACTACCCTTATCATTATACTCATATACAGTAAAGCGCACCGTACTGCGAACATAGGAGGCTCCCGGATGATTTTGGATGTACCCAATTCTAAAATACCAATAATAATTTTGTGGCTTGCATTTCAATTTCTGTCTCGTTTCCCCACGTGGCTCATTTTTGGTTGGGACTGGTGGGAGTACGGTGATAAATTCGGAAGAGTTATCTGCCAGTTTAGTTGTGTACTCGTTTTTATTATCCAGTAAGAATATGCAGTGTTTATAGGCAAATACAGGACTGTACTAGCATCAACCGTCTTCGATCGGATTTCTTATCAGCCATAAATTTAAAATTAGTTGCTATAAGACAGTTTTTCTAATAAAATCAAAGAATTTTCTCAAATAAATAATGGAACGTAGAAGATATTTTGAAAAAAATAAATTAATGTGCATTCATAGAATAAAAAAAGAAAAAATCTTTCAAGTTATCGAAGATGCTCAAATAAACCACCTTCCTGCGCCAAACAATAACCAAGATTGTCATTAAAACGCCTTCTGACATTTGCTAGAATGTTAAGGGTAATAATCCTAAAAGAATTCTCAATTTGTAATTGCAATTCTTGTAGATTATTAGCCCTATTCTCCTGGAAACCATAAATTTGTGATTCTACATGATCCCAGAGAAAAAAATCGTTGGGTGAGACCATGAAGAACAATGTTTCTTATAAAATTTTCATTGTTATTTTCCATTTCCATTACAGTTTCACAAAATTGCATTCGTCTAAAATCAGGGAAAATTTCATGGGTTTTTCTTACTTTGTAGGATCGGTATCCTTTTTTTTCGGCACTCTTCCCACTGATCTTTTGCAAAAATTAACCTGTTGTGCAATTGTATTAATGAAATTGTAGGATTTTCAATAACACTTGCCACTACCATAATTTCCTTAATTTTCCTTTCGTTGTTTTCTTCTGGTGCACTATCATGTTTATGTTTTCTTGGAGTTAAACAAGCAAATGTCAGAAAGTTTTTAATGACTCGGTGAAGAGTGAAAATCGTGGGGTAAGCCTGGTTGAAAATAAATTAATTAATAATTCCCTAATTCCCCTATCAGGATTTCCACGGTGATACCATTTAATAATTTTAATTTTTTCTTCCAGTTCGTAAACATCCATTATTAATAATTATTATTTTATTAAAAAAAAACTTTTTGGTCGCAAATAATCGACACCACAACTATAGCTGTCGAGCGTTCGATAGTAAAGAATTATTTCAGGAATAAAATAAACGTATTGAATTGATCGCTTGGCCGGCCGACGCGCGTCTTATAAATTATTGTTTGCCGAAAATTATTGATCGATAAGCAATGCGTGCGGCGTTTTTAGGTACATCCAAATCGTCCGGAACACTCTGCGCTTTACTGTATAACTATATAATAATATATATATATATAATATATATATATATATATTTTATATATATATATATATATATATAAAATATTTTATATATATATATATATATTATATATATATATATATATATATATATATATATATATATATATATATATATATATATATATATATATATATATAAAATATATATATATATATATATATATATATATATATATATATATATATATATATATATATATATATATATATATATATATATATATATATATATATATATATATATATATATATATATATATATATATATATATATATATATATATATATATATATATTTTATAAATATAAAAATAATTTATATATTTTTTTATTTATTAATATATAAAAAAAAAATTAAAAAATAAAATAAAATAAATTATTATATTAAAATTATTTTATATTAAAATATTAATTATATTATTTAATTAAATATATTTAAAATTTTTAAATTTTATAAAAATAACCGATGGGCTTTTGCAATAGGACGTAACCCCAAAAAGTAAAATTTTCAGCAAACAAGGAAAACACGATATTACAAAGAAAAGAACAAAAATGTGACAACTTTAGGTATAGATATAATCTTAGGGGCATTTTGTCATATTCACAATTGCTAGATATGATTTTTTTCGTTTTATTAAATAATTATGTGTGATACGTCTTTTTTGTCACAATAAAAAGAAATTTTTTGTGGCTTACGCCAAATAAAATAGAGGACATGTATAAAAAGATATTTATTACTTTAATAAACAAAATTTTTATTTCAAGCAAGAATAAAATCTGAAAATTAAAAAAAAAAAAAAACATTAATTCTAGTAGAACTAAGACTAATAGTTAGGAAACTATTCCATATTTGTGGACGAAATTCGTATAAGGAATAAGTACCTATCAGATGAAAACATTTCAATAAACAAACATTTTATTACAAATATTCGTTAAATAATATTAAAATAGAAACAAAATCAGAAAATCTACAAATAAAAAAAAACACTTTAGTTGTAGTAGTCGGTACTACCTTTAATTAAAAAACTATTCTGTGAAATGTGGAAGCGAATCGTAGAAGGAATGTGTATCAGATCTGAGGTGCGTTTTTAATTGCTGCAAATGCAACCATTTGAAATGTTTTATCTTTAGTCTCTCTTGGAATAATCTTTGGAATGAAACTACTTTATTATTATTCTGTATAGATGCACTCAAGTCACCCTCAGTTTCATTCCATAGATAATTTACACAACCATGGGACTCTAGGTTACAAATGGTAAAATTATGAATTTGTAGTTTTGTTTTGTAATAAAAAGCAACCACGTTTAGAAACGGACATAGTTTTACCGCTTATGTGTCCATGGTGAATGTATAGACCTGATTTCGGACCGCCTCTCCCTTATTTTTGTTCTTTTCAAACCTTGCTATATTTTTTTTATGTTTCTTGTAATCATCTTCAGAGATTTGTTTGATTTTATACCCATAAAACACATCGCATTCGTCTTTCCTTGGATGAAAAATCGATAGCTTCATTTCTTCAAAAACACCACAAAAAGGGAAAAGTGTATACGGTTCGATATCGTTCTCCAAACAATTATCTTTGTATAATTTATACAGTTGAGATTTTGTTTGAAATGTTTGCTCCAAGTAGACTTTAGAACTGTTTTTCCTACAATAATGGGATGGTTGCTTCGGTAGTTCATTAAAAAAAAATTCCAGGTGATTTTTTCTTTTATCGTTGTCACGATTTGATCCGCTATTATTTGCCACTTTCTCTATTTTTTCTACTATTCCCGAGCTACTCGTTTTTAGCCAGCCATGCACCATTTTTTCTTTGAGTTTCAAAGTGCCCAAAAATATTCGTTTGCAGACTTTAAGTTTTTCATTATTTACTTTTAATTGGTAAATGTATGTGCCGGATCTTCTCGATGGACCAGCAGTTTTACTACGTTTTTTTGGAGTATAATCTACTAGACAGCAGACATACACTTTTTTCTCATCCCACGATAAACTCCAAAATTTTGAAAAAAGTTTCTCTTAGTCTTCCATAGATACAGCGCTACAATATCTTATGTTTCTTAAACAGTATTCTGAGTCACAGTGTACTGATTTTCTAGAGGGGCGCTGTACGATATGGCTTACTTTTCCATCTTTTGTTCTGTTGTATCCTAAATAGTTCTTACCCTTCATTCTTTGTTTGTGTGGACTGTCTCTTCTGTATTATTTTCTTCTCGATTTTCGTGTGTTAATTCTCGACCATTTTGTAATGTTGGTTCTGGGGCGTCAATGTTTTCTTCAGCATCGGTTTCATCCTCACTGTTTTGCTTAGATGGTGCCATGTTATACTCTGGATCATCACAGTCCGATAACTCTGGAGAATCTATTGTAGCAGGAGATAGGCATTCTTAATTAGTATTTAAACGTTCTTTATCTGTAGTGTTGAATAAAATGAGATCATTTATGTTAACATCAGCATTAACTCTATTTTCAAAACGTTGTAGATCTGTATTGATGTGTGCTGTTATATCGTTAAGTGGTGGAAGATTCTCATTGCTGAGAACTTTATCTACATTGGAACAAATTGGTTCAGGATTTATACTGGTAACATCTAAAGGCACACACTGTTGGTTGGGAATCAAATGAAATTGTTAATTTTCAAAAATAACATCTGCATCTACTATAGTGTTTATATCAGATTCAATAGGAGTTATATTTTCCTGATTTGCAAGAACTTCTAATATTTGATGAGACATGGAGTCTTCAGAAGAAGATTGTACATCTTCTTCTGGTTTTTGTTCTGTGGCCAATTTAACAAGATACAGGCTTCTCGCTGACATTTGTCTAGAAACAACAAACACGATTGCAATTGCGCGGTTTTTTGTATCTGAGCAAAATAAAATCTGAATCCAAAACACCAGATTTCCAACGTTAAACTATATAAAAATCGTAAATTTAATGTAAAGGTATCGTTTTAATGAACTATATACCGGGTGTTGCATAGCCAGACGGGAAATAGGAAGTCCCACCTAAATTTCAAGGTGGTAATTTATTTGCCCCATTATGCTTTTAAATAAAAAAATTGTTAAGATTTTTTGTAAGACTGATATGTTCTACCCGGCGTCGGCAATGCAACAACCGGTTTAACACGGATCTAATTAAAAAAAAAAGACTTTTAAAAAACAATACTGTAAGAAAAATTTTAGAGCAAATTTAATAAGACGTATCGCAACGAATAATACAACAAAGTTTTAATGCAATTGGACGTATCAACAAAATGGAGTAAATAACTTACCTATAGATTATTTTATGACAAATCTAGGTTAATTTCCGCCCAAAACACCTCTATATTATTATGATAAACTTTGTATATGCAAACTAACTAAAATAACGCATTAGAATAAATTTTACTTTGGCGGCAATGTACAACATCTAATCTCTGTATAAGAAAACTGTGGTTTACGCGTTATTGCCTCTAAAAATATTTTTGGTGCAATACGGCTTATTACTACGCAACGGGAAAATTTTGATCGGGTGGGGGGTGTTTAGTCTTAAAACTTACCATGTATTACCAGGGGGGTTAAAAAAATGCTAAAAATATCACGAGATTAATGGACGATCCCCTATTTACAAGCATATCATTCTTAGAGGGCTTTAATAGTAGATAGTTTTTTTAGGACCTATTTATTTATCTTTGCATGTTTCGGTTTAACCGGAAGTAGCTAAATTCTATTTTTTGCATTTAAGGCATATTGTAATATTTAACCACACATGTGAGCAAAAATTTGTAAAGTTTCAATTGGACAGATCCAAAAGTAGTCTGAAAAGACGGCAATATAAACCGTTAATAAGATAAAAATACAAAATATTTATAAAATAAGATTATAAATACTGGATGTGTACCTTTCATTGTCACTTAATATATATTAAGTACTAATTAATAAACACTAATCTAAAGAGAACATCCAAATAAAGGTATCCTGATGTACTGAAAACACACCTGCAGGTAATAACGTCGCTTAAGTATATCACCCCATTTCTACAGAAGGCAACCTTTCATTTAATTTTATTTCAAACCAATCCCTTTCTAACTGGACGTACTAAATTAATTATACATCAAGATACGGACATGTCTTTAATGCTAGGTCATCTATTTTGTCTTTTAATAACAGACTGTGATGAAAAAAGCATTTCTTCGCCATTCCAATTCAATAGAATTGGGTCAACGTTGGTATCAGAAAAGTATTTTAATTTATTTTTGATTGCGGTTGCAAAAATACCTTTAGCAGCTGAATAAATTAAAATTTTGTACTTTTTTTTTGAAAATAAATCGTGCCATAGCATTGTCGTTTAAATAATTTGTTTTTAATTATATTATCTGTCGATTTGAAATTCAGGAAACAAATGGAATTTATAGCAGCAGGTAATTCTTTAATCATTGTTTGTTAATCATCAATGATTTTTTTAAATAAAAACCTCCATATTTAATTGCAGATTCATAATCTCCAAGAAGAGCTGAATTTTAAAAACATGAAACACTTATGGTTTTAGGTGGCAGCTTTGTAGTTACATGGTGTTAAAGAAGTGTGTACATAATATATGGAACAAATTCATTATTTCTTAAAGCAAAAGAATATTGAATATTTCCTCGAATATGTAACTAGTTATTTTAAATTGCGCATTTTTTAGCATAAAATTTAAATATGGGTGACTTATGTAGTAAATACGACGTTATCGATGATTGTTAAAATTGAAACTAACATACTTTAGTGCAAATTGATAATCTCCAAGAAGAGCCGATTTTAAAAACACAACATACTTATGGCTTTGAGTAGCAGTTTCGTAGTTACAGGGTATTAAAGATTTATATAGATAATGATTTCCATCCTTTGCGAAGAAGATAAATGCATAGGTAATTTAATTATATTACTTAAAAACTTGACAAAAAATATTATTGTGGCAGCATGCTAGGCATTACCATACTTACAAGGCACACTTACACGATTTCAAGTATTCCTTGCCACTTACACAAAACTTAGAAAAAAAAAGCAAAAAAAAAATTAAGACCCTGCACCTACAAAACTGTCAGTTAAAGTCATAAAAACTTTTTATTTTTGAAATCAGCTGTTTTTGAAGGTTATAAATCTGCAATAAAATATGGGGTTTTCAATTTAAAACAATCGTCGATGACATCATATCTACCATACAAGGCACCCTGTATAATTTTATTTTATGTTAAAAAATCTGCAATACAAAATTATTGTTTGCGTGTTCGAGGAAATTTTCAATGTTTTTTCCTTTAGCAAATAATGAATTTGTTCTATACATTATGTATTCATTTTTTTACCTGTACTGTAACTACAAAAGTGCCATCTAAAACCATAAGTGTTTTATGTTTTTTAAATAAGCTCTCCTCGAATATTATAAATCTGCAATAAAATATGGGGGTTTTCGTTTGAAAAAATCGTCGATGAGGTCATATCTCCTACATGAGCCATCCTGTATCTTTATATTTATATCAAAAAATGCGAAATTTAAAATTAATATTTACGTGCGCGTGAAAGTTTTCAATTTTTTTTTGCTTTAGCAAATAATGAATTTTCTCCATACTTTAAGTACACAGTGTATATGTTACGGTTAATGTAATAAAGTGGTTATTATAAACATTTACCGGCGAGTGTAAAAAATTTAAAAAAAAAACTGAACGAAAACTAACCAAACCTTACCACAAATAACCACAACTAAACAAAATTATTAGTTTTAACCGGAACGCACCAAAGTGGTTAGTTTTGGTTAGTTTTTGTTCAGTTTTTTTTTTAATTTTTCACATTCATCGGTGAATGTACATAATAACCACCATCTTCCTAAACAACGTACAATGTTAATTTGGAGCTGTTTAGTTTTCTAAATGAAATATCAAAAGAAAAATATTCTAACTATAAATTATTTAAAGTTTTCATTAAATATTTCAGTTGGCTCTCTAGCAAACAATACAAACGCAATTTTACCTTAGCCTTTAGATACTCATTATTTTTCGAATTTTCTTTCTTTTAACTACGTATACTAGTACACACTACATTGCTCATCATTTAAATTATAAAATCCAAATATATTTTTAATTGCTCGAGACCAGACTAAAGTAAGATTATAGAAGATATTCCTCCGCCTTAATAGAATTTTAATGCTGACTAATGAATTAGCCAAATTCTCTAAGGTCCTCAATTTTCCTGTCTACCCATTATTTATGAAATTTATTAATAACGTATTATTATTTGCAATAAAATATATACCTGAATGATTTATACAGGGTGGGCCAACGAAAATGAAATAGGGGCTATTGTAAGCAAATCCTTTACTTTTTTGAGAAACCCTCAGACCCATTAATTTTATTTTTAAGGAAGAAACTTAAGAATCATAACGTTACTCTCATACTTAAACCCCTCAAAAGGGGATTGCACAATCCCAAAAATTCCAAATGTAAACTGTGTTCAAGTTATACCTAATTTAAAATATCTTTTAATTTTCTTTTTGACGGTACCTAACGGTGGGTTAAAGTTAGTAGTTTTAAAGATTTATTTAATCTCGAAATTGATTTGTTTAGTTTAATTAAATTAGCTATTTTATTTTAGACCATTGAAAGTTTATTAAAGACAAGATTTTCAAACATTATTCCGCCATACTGGATCCGCCATATTTTATTTTATAAATCTAACCTCAAATTCGTGATCAGCGACCTTTAAAACCCCTATATATCAAATCTGGCGTGAATCAAAAAAGTTTTGGAAATGTGGTCAGACACATTAAAGCCGCCAATTAGTCCAATAACTGAAGACCTGAAAGTATCCAAAGCTGTAAATAATTCTGTACATTTTTCATTTGTGGGCAATTCTTAGGTCTTTGAGGATGCTTTCGAGCGAGAAAAAGTGTATTATGATTCTGACGTAGTAACCGGCTAAAAATGCCCCCCCCCAAAGTTCTAAAAATGAGTTTCCCGCAAATATCTGATAAAAATATGCGAATTAGAAAATTTTTGTTTGTACAAAAAATGAAGATCACCTTCAAATCTATAAAAATGGTCCCTACACTGGATAGATATGGTAGTTTCTTACCGAATTTCTGATCCACGGGCTTGGAAATGCATTGTTAAAAAATTATTGGGCCTTATTAAAAAGAAAAAAGAACATTTAGAAACTAGATACTTCAAGCTTTTACATGATATATATTGAAATCATCTCATTAGATGATGAGTTTTTGATTTGCGTTTAGTCTACAGATTTTCCACAACTTTGAAAACGGCTACAAAATGCAGATGTGCAAAACAATTTTTTATTAAAACGTAAGAAAGATGGCAAAGAAAATTTTCTGGGATCATTAAACACTTGCTTAGGTATTATTATAAAAAATAAATGTTAAAGACAAACTATTTTTTCAAAAAATATCAATAAATTAATGAGATACTCTCAAAACATTGTGAAAAAAACTTTGACCGCTTTTTTTAATATTCTAAAAAAATCAGAATGAAAATAGCGGCATTCTAGCGGTAGAGCGGCAGCTGAAATGAAGGGACTTTTGGGTCCCGTTATCTCGAAAACTATCGATTTTTCGAAAAAATTATTAAGGCCATTTTTATCGATTGTTAGGCGATTTTTATTCTTTGTCTAGGCAAAAATTCTCCAATTCGCATATTTTGGCAGATATGAGCGGAAAACACATTTTTCGGGTCTTGAGGGGCCATTTTCAGCCCTCGAAGACCTAAGAATTGCGCCACAAGGGAAAACTGTACAGATTTATTTACAGCTTTCTCCCTTCATTTACTGGACTACAAAATTAATCAACGTCGGACGAGTGTGGCTCGGATTCCACGTAAACTGTAAGTCACTATTGGATATCATTACCCAGACGTTAATGGGGGTAATTCAGAGGTGGTAGTTATTTATATAACGTTCGTGGTGGCCTCGTAAAATGCAACATTTGCATGTTTTGGCACTTGGAGATCATTAACGGAACCGGCGAAAAATGGGATAAATAACTAAAAACCCGACAAGTACGGTACTTTGTACTTATGATACATGCAAACCTTTGTGATCTGATATAAAGTGAAAAAATGTGTAAAGCAGTTCATGGATTGGCGTAATATAATTTAAGTTTTAACATTTTCTTAAACAAATAAATTTAGAATATATTATCTGCAATTTACAAGTATAAAAGTCTGGACTAGCTTTGTATAGTACCGTTATAACGACACAGTTAATTTATCCTTCCAAAAATATAAATATTTAAATATTATTTTACAAAAAGCTGATCTATTGCATGAAATCAGGTCAATAAACAAATTAAAAAAGTTTCATCCTACATAATATCATCATTAATGTAAAAATCTAGATCAAGCTGAGCAATGGATATTTTAAAAACTGGTCGATTTCTTTTTGTGCGTAAATTACTAAAGCAGCTATTAATATTAAGGATTATAGCTTAAGAGATGTTAGTTTCTAGAGGTGATATTATCATTTTATTCTGGGAACTTGTATTATTTAGCTTTATAAATTTTTATAGTCGCATGATCTTTGGTTCTGAAAAAGGCCGGGAGATCGAAAAGCGTGTTACCAACGTTTTGTGAGATATAAATACATACACGGAGATAGAGAAAAGGAAATACAGGGTCAGGAACACATAAAAAATAAATTTTTATGTTTACAAAGACTGTTGAACATTACTTTAAATAAGGAACAAATTTGTAGGAGAAATTTTATGATTTATTGTAGTCTTTGGGTGCCTAAACATAAACAAACTACTAGTGTTATTAAATTTAGACTTGCCTTTTTAAGAAAATGGGTATTTGTTATCTTAAAAAAACATGGAGAGAACTTTTTTCCATAGAATAAAATTTATTATTGAATTAGCACATGAGACATAATTAAACTATGTTTTATAATTTAAGTAACAAAATAAAATATTTTTCTTAAAAAATAATACTTTCCTTGTAAAATCTAATATAAAAGAAAAATCGGCAATAATTAATAAAAAGTTGTAAAATTTAAAAAATCATGCCTCTGGCAAACTTTAATAAAAATTGTTAAAGCCAGGCTTGTTTAAAAGGTTTTGACAATGGTTTACTTTTTTGTAAAGCAATGCTTAAATTTATCTTTACTAAAAAAAAAACAGTTGCGAACAAAAATCTAAAAACGATGGATATTTCTTTCTTTATATATAATTTTGGATTTAACTTTAAAAAGTACGACTTTCTTAAGAAAATTTACTTTAAACAAAAGAGCTTTCCACATATTTTTGCTAAAAATGAGTAGATTTAGAGATAGTTTTGAAGCCTACACTTGATAGTATTTTGTAATTTTTTTCCTATTAAAGCACCCAAAAATTATTAGAAATCATTGCTTCTACGAATTTGTTCCCTGTTACCCTTTTTGTATCCTTTACAATCTTTATAAGGCCCCCCTGTATTCTATCAACTTCACAGTTTAAATGATTTAGTTAAGGCAAAAAGTAAGGTTAAACTCGATACTGGTTTAAACCTATAATATTTTACTTTTTTTCAGTTGTAAATGTTAAAAAATGTTATGAACAAATTATAATGCTTTACTTCATGCTCAAAACCGACACAAAGCTACTTATAGTGTTGCTTTTAGAACTAATCTAACAGATTTTTGTATGCAACTGTAAACGTAACGTCGAATTCTATCGTATAATCTCCTTAGTTAACGAAATTATTTTTTTATAAAAAGAAAGAGAGAAGAAACCTATATTGTCGGCACTAATATGACTAAAAGTCTAACTGTAAAAGTATTCCAGGTATAAATAGGAATACCTTCCTTTATTTTTAGGTTCAATGGACTATTTTTTTTTCTCTTAGATATTTATTTTCATAACAAATATATGGTATGTTATAAAACATATATTTAAAATATCCTTAAAATAAATCAATATTTTCAAACTCTATTTTTTTGATAATTTTAAATAATTACAAGTGCAATCATCAACAACTAAACAGAGCTTAAACCAGTTTTCCTCTAGTATGTTCTGTCATTAGTTTATGGGTTAATTTTCTGTTTTATCATTTGCAGTGGTAAAATTGGTCTTGCTTTTTTACAGTAAACGTCATGTTTGCAACAAAATTTAAAATTATTTAAAGCATGTTGAAAAAAAAGGACAAATTAGATGATTTTTATAATATGACATATCATTATACATATTAGTAACAGGATGCATTGGACACATAAATAAGTTTTTAAAAATAACCCCTTTAAATATAATTTTATCCCCAGCCCCAATAGAAGCGTCGATATCAGCAAAATGCTAGTTTATCAACATATTTTTCATGATTTTAAACATTATACTAAGTAACGTAAAACTCAAGCAAAAACTCTTCAAAGAGAATTACTTAGCTTTAATACAGCTTTCATAGTTTGTTTTAAATCATTAAGTTTTTGATAACCCATAAGTGTATATTCAAAAGTTACTGTCAGACACTTTTACAAGTAATATAATAAAAATTATTATTATTACATTATTATAATAAAAATGGTTTTAGAAATCATAAGATTATTTTCACACCAAAATAAACATGGCTTATCTGTGAATGCGATTACTATAACAACCGGCAACGTCGTGCTATAAAAACATAAAAATATCCATTTTTAAAAGGTCAAGTATAAAGGTTTCTTGGCTACGTGACTGTTGTATTTCTTTAAATGAAGTGAAACATGTTATCTTGTTTCAACGCAGAAAAAATTGTTTATATTATTTTATTTTTTTTGTAAGCAGTGAGTAAGGATGTAAACTTAAGGTTAATTATGTTACATATTATTAAGGTACTTAGTCATATAAAACTTCTCTATGTGGTGTAAGCTTTATCTTGCATAGTTTTTTTAGAGGAGGTGAGTTAAAAACCTAAATGAATTATTTTATTATTTTTTATTACTTATATCTATGTAAATAATATACTACCTTAGAAATTTAATAGTAATTGTTGTCGTCAGTGTCGACGCCTAGCGCCAATCTAAATGTAAACTTTAAACGCTGATGATCCAAAAATGTTTAAACTTATTAAGGCCAAATGGGAATTTAATCAAAATCCTAACTAATTTTTAAATCTTAAACTTAAAGAGGCGCAAATAGATAAAGTTAAAAAAAGCCTATAGGGAAAAGAATAGGCTATTTTCCACCATTGAAAATAAGCTTTAAATTGTGGCCATCCTATCAGATAAAAGTATAAAGAAGCATACTTCACTATACTATAAAGTAAAATATGCATATTTATTGCAATATATACGTATTAAAATTCAAATATTTTTGAAATAAATTCAGCTACTAGAACGCTCTGTGATTGATTACAACTTTGGTAACGTCAATTGCAAGTAAATAAATGTCACAAGCTTTGTGTTGTCTATTTTCAGGTGTTATTTTCGATCTTTAACTATCTTAATAACTGCTTCTTGACCATTTTATATAAAAAACATATTTCAATAATATAATTATCCGTTTCGTACCTCAAAATGAACATACAAGCCGATAACAGAAACCTACCTGAGATACACGCATTTATGATTGTGCGTTTCTTGAAAAATAACGCTGACTACTGTGCTACAAAACTCAAAAATGTAAAAACAGCTGTGTAAGTACCTAAAATTTATTTACGTGTTTATCGTTTAGTATTTCTCAAAATCTTATTGTATGTTATGTTTGTGGAGAGTATCATCTCTCGGAGACGAATTAAAAAAATGTCGATTTTGTATTTTGTGTAATTTATTATATCACCTTCCAATAATACCGTTAAGTATAAAAAGAGAAAAAACAAACAAAATCATTCTTATCCAAAAGTTAGGTTATACCTTAAAGTGTTTATAAGTTATCTAAAGGCGATATTTTGTAGTATATAAATCGGAAGGTATTTGTATACTTACATTAAAGTGATCTTTACACATAAAAACATATGAATGCGATACAAAGCTGTTTGGATCTCTTCGAGCTAATTGTAACCGCTTTTTTCGCCTTTTAGAATTTGTTGTGACAGATATAAACAGTTTTTGTGGTGTTTTCAGAGAAGTATTGGTACCATTTTAGCCAATAAATTGAGAAATTATTAACAAAATTCATTGTAGTTGCACTGTTTGTTAACTTGTTTACTTGCAAATGACGTTACGCGAAACATATGTCGACGCCATTACAGAGACAGTGTTTTTAGCGCGAATTTTATAATTTAAACTTTAACATTGAGTTTTATTGAAAATACAGCAAATTTCCCAGAAATAAGAAATGTATTGTGTTTGTTAGGTACCAAAGAATAATTTAAAACGATTTTTTAAAATCAGTCAAATAGCCTATTGTTGCTTTTATAATAAAAAATTAAGAATTAAAATATCCCATAGCAAGGTGTTAGAAATGAACAAAAAATAAAATTGGCAGTTATATTGATTCTTATTCCATGGTTTAATAAATAGCTGGTTGCTAACCGTCTTATACTAAAAAAGGAAAAATACTTATTTACCAAATCACAAGAGCTCACCAGGGTAATAATATAAATTGTTTACTTAATGAATTATGCCTAAAAGGTTTATATTTACGTAATAAAAATATTTTAAATTTGCCTCTACATTTTAAATTATAAAAAAAACCTTCTTTTTAGTTTGCGTAGATTATTACCAAAACTATTTGCTTTTGATAATAATAAAACAAAGCTAAAGACAATTATCCTTAAGCTGACAGTAAGTAATCTCTTATTTTGAATAATTAATTAATAAAAAAAATAATGGCAGACAAATTCAAAATAATACTAGTTGGGAAAACTAAAGAAAAAGTCAGAATCTATACATGTTATTATTAGGCTAGATTATGACATTTTCTTTAACTAAAAGCCAAATTTTCAAACAGAAACGAAAAATAAATGTTCGTTTAATTTAGCAAAATATTAAGCAGAATTTTACATAAACTTTACTATTTGAGTCAGGTTAATATTTTTAATCCCACTTGCATCTGAACCATATCAGTACACAAATACCCGCAACACGAATTTGTTTAAGAAAAGATTTTAAATATTGCTTAGAGCAGGTTTTGGCTGCATCATTTTGGTTAGATTTTTTCTCCTAAAAATAAAAATGTATTTTTAACTTTTTAATTTGCTAAGTCTTGAATGAATTTACTTTTTTTTTGCTTTATTAAAAAATACGCTAATAATAAAAACAGGCGTAAATATTTTATCTGTAACATGATTTAAAATTTCTTATAAAATAAACTACAACAGTTGCTAAACCATTACCGCGTAGCATTATATACAGGGTATAGTTTGTGGTGTATCACAGTTGAGTACTTTTAAACATATGTAGTTACAATTAGCATCAAAACCAGAAGTACACAGAGCTAATAATCTCAAACTGCCTTTTGATGTTATCTGGACTAAAAACAAGTATTTAAATTTATTAATAAAAGTGGAGCAAATTCATTGTTTGTTGTAATTCTTATTATCAGTAATATTCTTAGGCATTCCCTATTATTTTATATAAATTTTATCTTATTTTTTTATATCTCTAATTATGATTTAGCCCAGAAAATAACTGGATAACAACACAAATTGTGAATTTTGGCCAAATCAGGACATTTTTATCAATCATAAAGTATTTTAATTTTACAAAAGATTGTTTAAATATTTTACTGAATAATTTAAAATAACTTAATATATTGATATCTTTAAAATTTTAATGTGTCTTGTAGACGTATTCCTGAAATATTTTTTTTTATGTACATGTACACAAAAGCAATGAAATTTTATAAATCTAATATATAAAATATAGTATTTTTCTAAAACAACAACTTTATAATTGCCTACAAACAACTTTTGTTTTTATTCATTATTGATTGTTTTTGTAATAGCTAAAAAGTATGCTTTTTTTAAATCTTTTTTTGTTTTCCTTTCACAAAAGCAATTTTGAAGAGAATTATAAAGATTCTGTGTTCAATAGGTATTTCATTGTAAAAAGCAGCGTCGTTAAAAAACTCACTTAAAAACTTAAAATAGAATAGATAAAAGCAGATAATCAACTAAAATGTGTAGGTTCGTATACCATAGCTTTGGTAGCAATCTAAAATATTAGGTTTTACCGCATATTTAACTTACTAATAGAAGGAATAAAAGATAACAATGATTTTTAGTTGTAAGTGTAGCGCATACGCGGTGCTAATGTGACGTCCATTTTTGATTTAGCCTTAGAGCATATATCTACTAGAAGCAGTCATGCCGCTTGGTCTTGCGAACAAGCCTGGAAGAAGGAAAGAAGATAAGAGTATTCTCGCTCTGCCTGCTGACATTGGTCGTCCGGGATGAGAGAGAAAGCTTGAACTCTTATTTTATTTCTCTCTTGCACGCTTGTTCACACGGCCAATGGATTACAATGAACCTTTAAGCAGATATTTGACCGATTGTAATTGGTGAAAATGTTGCTTTTATTCACATACTTGAGTTTGCTTTAAAAGAACATCACAAGTAGTCACAAAAATCAGAATCACAAATAGCCCATAATAGTCACAAATAGTTTTAAACACAAGAAAAACGCTATAATTTAACTTTAAGCACAATTTCCTTAAAAAATCGCTGTTTTAACGACATACCTTATGAAAGATGGCGTCATGATGTCATCACTAAATGCGCGTTATTGTTACAAATTGTGTAAATTTTGACGGTTTTCTTTTATTCACATTACTACTAGTAGAGCCCAGTAAGTATTTTCCGACGGCCAGCAATTTTTATTTCTTCTATTTTATTGACGAAACTTCCATTTTATCTTAAAATCATTGATCTATGTTGCAGTTATAAATTATTTCCACTTTTAATAAATTAGAATGAATGAATGAATATTATAAAATTATTTCATTTTTGAAAAAATAAATTTAATAATATTTTCTTTTGTTATATCTGGTTTATGCCAATAAACTTAAGAGTATTAAAAAAATAGATTTTTTGAAAAGATCACATATTACGGTATTTTTAGTGTAGAAAATAAAAATAAAGCTATGTATTTGGATTGTCTGATTTACCGCATTAAAATACATGGCAAAGAAACCTAATATATCCTGAAAGCTAATCCCTATAAAGTTATATTAATTATATCCTACACCTATCACTTAAAAACTTCTTTGTTAAAGTTTTTCTTACTGCTTTACTTTAAACCAGTTTTATTTAACAATTTACGGACAATTGTCATTTATTAACATAATTGTAGGTGTATCATCGGAAATTATAAAGGTGAGACAAGTTAGTAAAAAAAGAAAATACAAGAAAGCCAAACAAATTTATTAAGGAAAATAATAAAATAATGTTTTCCATCGTCTTTTTTGCCATTTTTTGACGATTAAAAATCAATATTTATAATTGGCATAACTAGTAACAACTATTTCAAAGTGATGAAGGTTTTACAATTTTAGCTCGGTCAGAAAATACATACGAACCGAGCCTTCTGTTATTTTTTTTTCTCTTCATCCAGTTTTCAGGTTCAAAATAGTCTTTTTTCTTCAACCGTCAAAAAATATTGACATTTTTGTACTATTTTCATGTGCAAAAGCTATCAATTCTAATACCGTACAAAAATGTCCTTGTTGCTTAGCAACACTTTTAATCCTAGGATTAAAAGTGCTACTTTTAATCCTAGGATTAAAAGCAATTGCATTTGAGCTCTTCTGACTAACTAAATGTATTAATTTTGACTTGGTTGAAGAAAAAATAGTATATATCATACGGACTAAAAGTGCTTATTTTTACTCGCAATTTTGCATTCGCTCGGCTGCGCTGCGCTCCGCCTCGCAACTGCAAAAATTGATCGTAAAAAACTGACTTTTAATCCTTGTAATATAATATACTATTTTTTGTATCGTTTACGAGATTTAATTGGTAATAGATTAAGTGGGACTAATAACTGCTAATAATAATAGCAACTTAAATAGTTATGTTTGGATTCTCAAACTGACGCTTAAAATCTCAGCTACACGTAAGCTAATGGCCAACGCCGCTTTCTACTTTGATGTTTAAAAATCTTTAAAAATCTACTACAGCAATATCTTACTTAGAAGTAGTAGTATAAAACAATTTTTCATCAATTTTTTTTTCATTGTTAAGGTTTCTAGATTTTGTCTCTATTGTTGTGACGAAATAATGTATCAAAAATCTATGTTAAGTACTCGCCAAGAAGGGGCTGTTTGGTTCTGTTTTCATCCCATATCATGTCAATTTTAGATAACTTAAAACATATTTAATATATTAATACAATATTAAATTATGGTGTTATAAAAGATAGTTTTAATGTGTGGTTTGGTTATTTAAGAAGACACTTAAATTTCTTTATATAATATAAATTATTTTATATATAAGCGATAAAAGCAAACAGCATTTCTTTTGGCTCTTAGCTTTATAACTATGTCAAAAAATAGCTTCTTTCACTTTCTTGCTATCTTTTTTAAGATATTTTACAGCCTGTTCGGCGATCTTAAGTTACAGGTTGCTTGGTTATAGTGGTTAAATTTAGGCAACCGCTGCCTTAAGTTTATTTTCTTGCTCGTAAAACCCAAATATTTTTAAAATTTTAATTTCATTTTAAAATTGCCCCTCCTAAGCCGACAAAAAATATTTATATGGACAAGGAAGTAACATGCGCGACTTTAAAAATTATATGACCGGTAGTTCTTTTTAATGGAGCGGATTTTGTTTTTCACGCCCTAGTGGTTTTAATTCCCCATAAATTCAGCTAAGCCTTCATGAAACGGTAAAAAGAGTTGAAGCAGAAATGACCCTTTTACATAGTTTAATTAAAACACAGTTTATTTATTCAGGAATTAAGTGAGTTTATTTCATCCTATTTGACATGTCGCCATCAAGAATTAATAGCCGTATCACATTGTTATGCAGTCTTTATTTTCAATTAAAATAAATTCTTAAAATCTTAAGTAAACCTTAAGAAAGTTGCTTTTCTTTTTGTTGCCAACAAAATTTGAGATAGAAAGTCATTTTTACATCAATTATTAAAAAAAAAGTTTCAATTTCTGGAAGTGATTGGTGTTGGCTTAACTAAGTGCTTGTTTGCAACCTTACTGCCGTAAGGTTGCAAACGTGTAAAAAAACAATTAGAAATTTAAAGCCGAGATATAAAATTCTACAAAAGGAACTTATTTCTTGCCCAAAAGAAACAGCAAATAGCATGCATTGAATAAAAACCTCAAACTTCAGTGAATTGCTTCTAGTATTTTAGAATAAAACTATTTATAAAACGTAAAATAAAAAAAAGGTATTTATGTATTTATAATATTAAAAGAAAGCAATTGTGTGGCTCTTATATTAGTTAATTTTCAAAAAAATTAAAATTAATTTATTTATTACTCTCTTATTTTTGAAAATACTGAGCGTACCTGTCACAACAGATTAATATGCCCTTTTTTGGTATGATGGCCTTATAATATGTCACTTATGCCATTACGTTATACATTTATAAAGATAATCCTTCAAAACATTTAAGTTTTTATAAGAAAATTAATAATTTTTATCTTATTAAAAGGTTACTTAGATATTTTGATGGTAAGGGTTATTCTTATTTTGTTTTAAATCTGTAAGTTTATATAAAGTCATAAGAAATTTGTGTAAAGACAGGATTTACATTCTGATTGACAGAACGAAGTGTTTACTATAATAATTTTGATTTAGTCTTAGAAAACATGGGCAACCGTTATAAGATATATTGTATTCATAAATTTAGGATCTATGTTTTGAGACCAGAACCGAAGCAGTCCTATCTTGGCAAGTATAGACCGCAGATTTTTTGATACATGAATCCGTTTCTTTAACATTGCGAAGAAATTTACGGACTCCTGGACGTAAATATAAAAAGAAGTTCCTATAAACATAATGTCCTAAATATTTTACTTTTTGAACTCTAGGGCGGTTAAATTTTATAAAAAGAATAAAATTATTTTGTTTAATAAATGTGAATAAACATAGACGCAAGACATCTGGTATAAATGTTTCTTTTTCCAAAGCTTTTTGCACCAATATTTATAATCATCCACTACCCTGGAAAATTGTCAAAACCTAAAAACTCTCAATGGTTTATTGTATCTTTTTCTGGGGTTAAAAATTTGCAATTTAGGAAATGATTTGTGAAGGCTTTACTTAATTAGAATTTTTTTTCGTAAATTGTATTTGGTTAGTTCTGGTTAAGCGGTATAAAACATGTAGGCAAATCAATGCGTTCTAGGATGGATAGTTGCCTTCGTGCTAAAGCAGGCCATTTCCAACACCTTATTATGTAAAGGTAAGTAATTTGACCTATCAAGTTGTTGTTGATATCAATTTAAAATAAAGGTTTAAACCTCTTATTTGTAATGTTGACTTACAGTCAGTTCAACCCTTTCCTAGAGTTGCAGATGACCACACACATTAAGATAAGAAAGCCTTGGAAAACAAAAATCTATCCCAAATTTTATACGTCTACTGTTTATCTGCACGAAAAAAGAATAATTTTTTTCTTAACACTTTATCGCCCTATAGTTCAAAAGTTAACAAATTTAGGACATAAATGTTTATAAAAACTTTTTTCCTATTTTCATCCAAGGAGTCCGTTTGTAAATTATTTGCGATATTAAAGTAACACCCTGCACATGAACAGTAAACTTATTGTGGCAACCCAACAAACTAAGATTTTTTATTCACGGTAAAATCTTCTAATTTCAGTTAAGAAAATACTAAATGGAATTCTTCTTACCTCTTCCACTCGTTTTAATACTTAAAAAAATTATTAAAAACCAATAATTATGTTAATTTTAGAGTTTCTAGTCAAATTTTAATAAGTTTTACAAAAGTTACCTAAACGATTTTTAAACTTTTGCTTAAGTTTATGGTAAATTAGAAGTTTGAATTAATTTCAAAGAATAAAAAAACATTCAAAATTTTTAAGCGAAAATTACACAATACAAGAGTTCCGGTTGTCTAACCTCGTAAGAGATCTATTTAGTTTATAAAGACAGTAAATTAAGGGCTTAAGACATTATCTATAATAAATTAAATAAATTTTTATAAGAAGTAACTCACAAGGCGTAAACTTTTCGCTATAACTACCCTTAGTGATGTATAGCGCAAAATAAGTCATTAGGTATTTCAAGGTAAACCAAGATTGCATTTAAATGGTTTTAAAAAATCTGTCCACCATTAAAGAAAAAAATAAAGGAAGGCTATAGGCATAGAGGACTATTAGATTAAAAACTCACCTTAATTTTTAAAAAAGTATCCTAGAGAAATATCCAGGTCAGTAGAAAACTTCTGAATTCACACTGTTCACATGTTTAACAATCATATATAAATTTATTAACTTTGCACAGTTTAACTAACTTTAGCACTTGTTCTTTTTTCTATCGATAACAGTTGATTTTCTTAAATTCTAATAAAAATTATAGACACGCAACGACACACTTCGACTATTTTTCACATAAATTTACGCTAGTGCAACTTTCTTCACTACGTATCGCAAGTACCAGATGTTTCCATACTTCTTTAAACATTAACATACAATATTTTATTTACCGACGGCGGCGGTCTAGCAATCTACTGCAAAAGCAACGGCACAGCGAGTACCCACATGAGACACCAATTTAGTGGCGTACCTCAGAGGTACTACAAAAGACTGACTAAGGAGTTAGTAGCCGAATAGGCCGCACGAAGTGGGGAGCAGGTGCTCGGTATCTAAATCTGACCCACACCGTCGAAATTTCAAATGAGGTACTGGGTTTCTGGTACCAACGAGTCGTACCACTCCGGCAGTCGGCTGTTATACGGTTCTTGACGGTTGTTGGGTAAAGTAGTATTTCCTTGATGTAGACGCAACGCACTTCAAGGTTGCAACGCGGTTGTTACGTTCGCCATTTAAAATTTACAGGACTCCGGAAATACATTTTTATTAAATAAGGTTTTTAAATCACTGATTTTATTCTGTAACTTAAATATTTCTTTAAATTTAACCCAAAAATATTTAGTTGAAAAGAGTTTCCTGCTTATGCGAGTGTTGAAATCTTCATTTAAACAAAGGACATGGCACACATAACATGGGATTCTGGCCCTCAAACAATGTTTTTTAAATTTAAGTATGTTTTTTCTTAGATCAAAGGAACATCTTTTAAATGGGACATTTTTGTGCAGGTCTATAGGGTGGCCCCAAAAATAACTGAGAAGTTTAAGCTTAACTGTTTATTAAATCCAATATAAACGCATAAAAAGAGTGAAATTTAGTCTGAATCCAACGGAATAATATTTTAAAAAATTGTTTAGAGTTAAAATATTTTAATTTAACATTTAACACATGCAGGGTGGTCGAGTATCGAATAAATAATATGGATTATGCCAACTAAAATGTTAATATCGTGACATACTTGTATATATTTTAAAAAATTAAATATTTCTGACAGTTTATTAAGGTAAATTTAAGTTAAAATATTTTGGAATTAAATATTTTTTTTTTGGTTTGTTTCCACAAGATATTTTGTGACATATAAAGAGGTACATAGTTTTAAAATCTGCACATTTTTTGGCAATTTTTTAACGGTGGGATAATAAACTTAAGCTACCTATAACTAAAATAATTGTCGTGTACACCTACAGGGTAAAGTATCTAGAAGGCTTCATTCTCCATGCCTTCTGGATTTACCTACATTTTTAGGATAAGTCGTTTTAAAATTGCTTGCCGCGCAAAAAATTACTGGTGTATAATTACTTATTAATACTTTAGTATTGTTTATTAAATTATTTACTAATTTATATAATTATTAGCTTAAAATTTTAACAACGCAAAATTAGCTCGCTTTTTTGACTTGGAGTACAAAAAACTGGCAAAACTAAAAATTCTACAGATATAAACAAATGAATAATAAAATTAACATATTACTTGGCATAAACATGTTTATTTCCTTAATACTGGAGCATCCTTTATGTGTTAAATAGCAAATCACATTTTTCAACTCTAAGCAAGTATGTAAATTATTTTTTTGTTGGATTTAGCTTATAAGTCAGACTTTTTAGGCGTTTAAATTACTATTAAGAAACAGGGAAGTTTTAACTTCTCAGTGACTTTTTTTGCCACCCTGTACTTAGGCTTGCACAGAAATTTTCTATTAAAAAGATTTTCCTATTAACATAAAAATCAACAAACTCAAATTTTAAAAAATCGTTCGAAAGCCAGAATCGCATGTTATGTGTGTCATATCATTTAGTTACTTTATTAGTTACTTAATTATCTTAAAAACCAGCAATTATTGATGTATAGTGTTATTTACAATTTCCATGTAGAATTGAATGAAGAGTTAAAACTTGGCCAAATATACAGAGCGTGCTGTTTAAAAAAATGTACCTTACAATGAAAACGTATCCTTAAAATATAGGTAAATCCAGGAGACATGGTGAATAAAACCTCCTAGATACTTCACCCTGTAAATGTACACGAAAATTATTTTATGGGAGCTTAAGATTATTATACCTTTGTTAAAAAAATGCCAGAAAAATGTGCAGATTTTAAAACTATGTGCCTCTTTATATGTCACAAAATATCTTGTGAGAACAAATCAAAAACAAAATCTTTATTTCCAAATATCCCTGTATATTTGGGACAATAAACCAAAATATTTTAACTTGAACTTACCTTAATAAACTGTCCAAAATGTATAATTCCTTAAAAATATATACAAGTATATTACGATATTAGCATTTTGTAGGCATATTCCATATTATTTATGCGATACTGGACCACCTGGTATGTGTTAAATGTTAAAAGTTAAATCAAAATATTCAACTAAACAACATACTAAAATTTTTTAAAAATCGTTCGAGAGCCAGAATCCCATGGTATGTGTGCCATGTCCTTTTATATTAAATCAAACTGTTGTACGTCACGCAGAGGATCATTTAAATTGTATTTGTGTAAGAGTTTGTATTTTTTTTTAAATTGGTTTTACCATATTTACACATTTTTTGGGACCAGCACGGATTAATTTTGTGACATGGATATAATACAAATACACACATCAAAATAATCTAGGGAACAAGAATTAAAATTGTTATAACTTTTGTAGTACCCAATATATTATCATGAAAATTTCTGTGTATATTTGTGATACTGTTGTTGTTTACAATACACATTATTTCAATTTTTATCAGTTTATGGAATGTGGATAAAAAAAGTTGTACTGCTATTGTTAAAATATCGTATCAGTTTCTTTTTGGTGCCTGCTTCTACGAAGTGAAAACGTGACTTTCGGTATTTGAATTAGTGTTTAGTTTAATTATCCTAATGGAACGACGACATTTAACGCGCGAAGAGCAGTTGCGAGCAGTAGGGATGGTTGAAGCGGGTTCAAATTATAGAGCAGTAGCAGACGCCCTTAACACATCAGCAAGTGTGATTTGTCGATTAATGACAAGATACCGTGAGACCGGAGATGTAAGAGAACGGCATACTGGCCGTACGAGAGTTACCGACCCTGTACACGATCGTTTTATTCGATTACAGGCTTTACGAGATCGAACAGTTACTGCAGGTCAGTTAGCAAATGAGCTAGAACGCACACACCATGTTGTTGTGAGCAGCCAAACTGTCAGAAACAGATTGCACGACTTCAGCCTTTATGCTCGTCGACCGCTCCGTGTTCCCCCGTTAACAAGAGGCAACCGCGCTATGAGACTGGAATGGGCACACGAACATCTAAACTGGCGACATGAAGAATGGCGTAATGTACTCTTCACGGACGAATCTCGCTTCGGTTTTCATCCTGATTCACGCCGACTTCGTGTGTGGAGACGACCTGGAAATGTGGAACGCCTTGCTGCCGTCCAGGAAGTTCACAGCTACCAGGGTGGCCCAGTTATGGTGTGGGGCGGAATTCGTGTCGGAGGAAGAACTGATCTCGTTCTGTTAGAGGGCTTTTTAAATGCCATCACTTACCGTGACAGCATTTTGCAACCTGTTGTGCTTCCATATGCTGCAGCAATCGGTCCGAATTTTCAACTCATGCAGGATAATGCCCGTCACACACTGCTCGGGTGTACGTGAATTTTGGAAACTGAGCACATCAATGTTTGCCTTGGCCTGCACAGTTCCCAGACCTGAATCCCTATAGAACACCTTTGGGATTCAATGGGACGAAAGGCTTTTCCATCAACAAATGCACTTGCAAACAAGACAACAGCTGTTCAATTGTCTTTCTAACTTATGGAATAATACAACCCAAATGGAAATTGACAACCTTATTTCAAGCATCCAAACAGATGCCAGGCTGTCATTAATGCACAGGGAGGTCTCACTACTTACTGACAAGTGTATAAACTTAAACAACATTACTTTTTTTTGACCTTGTGTAGAATTATTATTTTCAGTAATTTTAATTTTTTTACTTTTTTATTGAAATTAAATTTTCTTTCTAAAAAATTCTGGCTTTTGAGATACTCCTAAACGAAGGAAAGTAAGTAATTATCTACAGGAATTTTCATGATAATTTATTGGGTACTACAAAATTTATAACAATTTTAATTCTTGTTCTAGATTATTTTGATGTGTGTAGTTATTCCATATCTTTATTTAAATACTAAATCTCTTATGATTTAAAGATAATACTACCTTTAACGGAAAGTTATTGAATAACGACCATGCAAAAATATTTTCACCAAAAACTCCTATATTAAGTAAGGGACAAGTTCCTATCCAAAAATCTCGGCCTCTTAAAGTACTGAGATCAAAGTTACACCAAGTTCTGTCTACAATATTGTTTTTTTTTTTTTTTTAATTTTGCAAGTTTTTTTCAAGTTCTTTTCTTATTAATAGAAAATGTTTATTTTATTAATACAGACAGATTAGTACAAAACTTGCCAAGTCAAAAAAGAGTGTAAACAATTGTGAACAAAAGTTGGTCTAATTTTAGGTATCAGTGCTTTAGAAGGCCGAGCTTTTTTGATAGGCACTTGGCCGTCATTTTTCAGAAGAGTTTTTGATGGAGTCTTGTTTTTTTTACTTCAATGAATGAAAAAAATTAGGTGGGGATTTTATGCCTTTTCTCGTAGTGTACCTTCCTTTGTAGGTAGAACCAAACCTTTGGAATGAATTACGAAAATTACTCGTTTTAAAGTCCCTTAAATCTCGACTATTTGGGGTTAAATAGGTAAATGTAGCAATTTTCTTTGTTTAATAAATAAAATCCTGCCTGCATTTTAAATCCTTAAACAGTATGTTCTCAGAAACTCGGGTTTAATCAGATTGCAAAATTCTAATATGCTCTCAAGTAAAAATTTGCGATTTTTAGAAATTTTCCTTTACTTACGTACCCAATTTTAAGTTTCTACTCCCCCGGAAAGTGCCTTATAATGACGAGTCAGTCAGTCAGTCAAGAGTCGAATGCACGATTTTTAAAATTACATATCTTAAAAACCGCTCGACCTACCTTTCTCAATTTTTTTACAGGTAATTAAAATATCTATGTAAATTTACAAATCAAATCTTATACCTTTATGTGGAGCAAAACCGAAATTATAATGGGAAAAAAATTGGCTAAAACATTTCGTGTAATATACACATATTTGTGAGGTAGGCAGAAACTTGGCCTGTCGTACTATTGTGCGCTTAGATATTAAATACTGTTTTTTCAAAAATATCTTTTCACAATAATTCTTATATTGATTTACTAATGTTTTAAAGTATTTCATTAAATTAAAATAGAAAAAAAGACTTTTTTAATAAGATATGATTGAGCCAAACAAGTTTTCTGTAAACTACCTGACAATTGAAATATCTTTTAGGTTTGTTTGTTAAAGTTAGTCTTAAAAAGTTATTTAACTTTATATTAGTCTTTTCTATGCAAAGTTTAATGTTTATCAGAAACAGAACACGAGTAAAGATTGAGGAAAAGCTTAGGTAAAAATCTTTTGATATTTATCTATACTTTTATTTCAGGTTTTTAAATAACATAAAATATTTAAACAAATATATATATTCATATTTTAAATAAAAATAAATTAATTATATAGCTTGTTTACAGGCCTTTGTTGTACCTAAAATATTACAAAAAACTACCACCGTTAGCTTTTAAAAAATGGGACATAGAATATACGAAACCAAAGTCTGTATACAAATATACTTTTCTCCGTTTTCCATAAAAAAACCTAAAAAATTACCATTTTTCTTTTTATATTTTCGTTTATAGTGAAAAATTTGAATCTAATTTTAATTTATTTGTAATACTGTTTAAAGATCTTTAATATAGAATCGAAAAACAATCAAAATGGTTTTTTATAAAACTTTATCGTTGCATTTTCGCCAAAAGTATTAAAATCGCTTAAAAGGACCGTTTTGAAAACAAACATAACTTAAATCTTAAGTGATTAAACTCATCTTCCGGAAAATGAGTATTTCTATATGTTGTGTAAACAGGCTAAAGGCGGATGCTGTCTAATGAAGAGTTTTTTCAAAATCCCATTTTAAATATTTTGCAGTGATATTAAGGCGGTTTAGCATATTAAATGTTATGGTCCGATTTTAATTTAGTTAACGGATTATTAAATTTTAAGTTTTATTTTACAACCTGTCTATTTTCGATTTCCTTGTAAACTTTAATAAAAAATGTAAAGAACGGCTTCAATTTCTTGTTCTTAGCTCTGTGCTCACTCGCCATAAATCAGTATTTTTAAAATACTTTTTGTAATTCTGTAATTTAATTAAACTTTAGAATGTAAAAAAATCTTAAGAATCATATTTCACAAATAAACCTATTGTTTTAGGTAGCACTGAAAATAGACAACTGTGTAGCTCAAAGATGCTCTGATATAATATTTATTTTATAGTAGACCCGTTATTACTGTGTTTTCTGGTTATAATGGTTGGTTAGTTGGTTTAAGCGGAGTTCGTCTCATGTCCATATTTGCACCGCAGCCTATTGGCTCATTGTGCTCCCCTTCTTGTTATAGAAGTCCGCTTGCCCTTATTAAGTCTTAGAAATTTCTGCTTATTATATTTTTATGTAATTAAAAAAAGATAAAATATATTAAACATTTGCATACCTATTAACACACAAAAAATTGTTCAATTAAGTTGCTCTGATAAATAAAATAATCTCTGCTGTAAGATCTACACGCATGTCAAAGAAATACAAAACAAAAGTAATTACACAAGTTATCTAATACAAAATTTAAAAAAAAGTATTTTTACTTGAAACAATTTTTTTTTGCCATATTAAAGCTCTTAAAAAGTTTGTTTCTTATGTGACTGTTAGCATCTTCCGTAGTTAAAGTCAAGGGAGCCAGTGTTTCTTGCTTATCCGACTGTTAGTCTCTTCCGTAGTTAAAGTTGAGAGAGCCCTTGTTTTTTTGCCCATGCGACTGTTAGTCTCTTCCCTAGTTAAAGTCAAGAGAGCCCGTATTTCTTGCTCATGCCACTGTTATTTTCTTCCGTACTTAAAAGTCAAGAGAGCTCGTCTTTCTTGCTTATGCGACTGTTAGTCTCTTCCGTAGTTAAAGCCAAGAGAGCTCGTGTTTCGTGCTTATGCGACTGTTAGTCTCTTCCGTATTTAAAGTCAAAAGAGCACGTGTTTCTTGCTTAAGCGATTGCTAGTCTCTTCCATAGTTAAAGTTGAGAGAGCCCGTGTTTCTTGCTCTTGCGCCTGTTGGTCTCTTTCGTAATGAAAGTCAAGAGAGCCCGTTTTTCTTGCTTAAGCAACTGCTAGTATCTTCGGTAGTTAGAGTCAAGAGGGCCCTTGTTTCTTGCTCTTGCGACTGTTAGTCTCTTTCGTAGTTAAAGTCAAGAGAGCCCATGTTTCTTGCTTATTCGACTGTTAGCACCTTACCGTAGTTAAAGTCTAGTGAGCTACTTTATCAATCAAATCTTGTGTCTAAATTAACACCAAACACACATTAGGTTTTCTCATTTATAAGATTTTCTTAACCTGGACATAGTTTGTAGGTAAGAAAAATATTAAAAAAAAAATATATGTGAGCTCTGAAATGCCTAGAAAAAACTCCAAGCTTAAAAATTAATAATAACTTGTCAAGGCATGTTTGACCAGGTTTTTAAATAGGTTGTTCAATAAATGTGGTAGTGATTTAATTTTTAAGCAATATTTCTAAAACAAAGAAAGATATCGATCAGCGGTTTTTATGGATTTTATTGTAGTAAATGAGATCGCTAGGAAGATCTTTAGTAGATACCCCGTAATACTTAAGGCCCTCAATTCCCAAATTTTTCGCGGAGCTGAAAATGTTTGGGGGGCAAGTTTCTTTATATCTTTGAAAGTCAATAATGCTTTATGCTTATTTTAACCGTTGGGGTGTGAATTCTAGTTTATGTTCCGCGGTTTCTTAAGGTGATACCTCAGAGGGCCGTCTTCCGTCAGGAAGTTAGTGACAATCTTAACTTTTTTTTTAAGCTTTAACAGCTTCCTGCGTTTTAGTTAATTTTAAATCTTTAGTTTTAGTTATTTTAGTTTAAACCTACGTAAAAAAATTATCGGCAAGTGCTAAAAAAATTTGTGTTTTGTTTCTTTCCGTTAAAAATATAACTCTGTTCTTGTCTCGTTTTCTTTTAAATATTATTAATAAATTTAATAAACATCTAGAACTACATATAGACATTATCTCTCGATCTACTTTTTAAAAAAATATATTAACAATACATTATAATTTTAATTTCTAAAAATATTTTTCTATGGAAACTACACATTCTAGTTAACAAACTAAAAAGAACTGCTTCTATCATTAGATCAAGAATTTAAATGTGCATTGAACCATGTGGATATTGATTGTCATTATATTTTGGTTGACTTAACGGCATGAACCAAAAGTACGTTCTAAGGAGTTCGATGACCAAGAAGAAGTAATCGGATCGTTACGAATGATAGCCCAAAAGAAAGTATTTAAAATGAGGTGTGGATAGTGGTAAGACCCCCTGCCAGTATTTGAACTATTTGAAAAGATTAAAGTCAGTATGTAAAATGTAACAAGTGGGCATTATCTTGTTTAATAACTTTAAATGGAAAACTTTGTATATGTTCTTTACATTTAATGGAGTTTTTTAACACACATTTATTAATATAGGATTTTAATAAGACTTCTATTCCTTTCATGGATGGTAGCTAATTTGCGATGGAAACAGAGATTTGCTAGCTTCTTCGAGGATCCGCTTATCTTTTTTTCTGATACTGGTAACTTTAGGCTTACGCCTGAGATCACCATAGCATTTGGTTTACGCCAAATACTATGATTACTCTTAATTGTTCGGTGACAGCGGGTCGTAGTTGGGTTGCAACGTTTAATTAAAGGTGCTAGACAATGTTATGCCTTTAATAACACCTTTGTAAGCTTTATCAAAGTCGTTTAGTAGCCTCTTAATAGTTCGTTTATTCAGAGTCTGTACCTACTTGCAACGCTTCTTTAAAGGTGTTAGTCAATGTTATAGTTTCAATAACATTTTCTGTGAGCTTAAGCCAAGTTTTTTTGTAGCCTTTGAATAGTTAGTTGATACCGAGTCCGTATCGGGTTTGTAACCTTTCTTTAAAGTAATTAGATAATGTTATGTTTTTAATACCATCTTATATTGAGAGCTTAAACCAACTCTTTTAATAGCCTTCAGCAACGTTTTTTTAAAGGTGAATATTAGGTTTTAATAACATTTTTACTTGTGATCTTAAGCCAAGTTTTCTTTTGTAACCTCTGAATAGTTTGTTGATACCGGGTCCTTACCCGGCTTTCAGTGTTTCTTTAAATGTGTTAGACAATATTATGGATTCAATAACATCTTTTGTGAGCTTCAGCAAAGTTTTTTAGTAGCCCTTAAATACTTTGTTAATACTGGGTCGGTACAGGGCTTGCAAGATCCCAATATAGGCTTTGGTGGGTCTAAGAACAGTGATTTGGATGGATGTGGATTGGGTGTGATGAATACTTGTACTAGATACTAAGGGAAAACAGAAAGTTCTTGTCTAGGACTCAGGTAAAGTTTTATATTATTTAAAAAAAATGCTAACGTTAAATTAATTAAATAGTGTAAAAATAAAGCAATTATTTTTTAAAAGAAAACAACCTGTTCCATTAAAACACGGAAACGGTGAGGCGCCAAAGTATTAAATTAACCGTTCTGGTAGCCATTTTTTTCCAAATAATTGTCTGCCTATCTTAGGTTTAACAAATTTAACTTAACAATTTAAAAATTATTGCAAGTGTGCCCTAAAGAAAGTAAAGCTGTAGAACAAACGTACTGTAGTTTTGGGATATCGATCATAGGAGTCAGCCCGACAGCGAGGCCTGTAGAAAGATTATCCAAGAAAGGTTTGAGCGGAAACGATATATGCAAAAAATTTTGTCGTCTCTTAAAATCATGCTTTAAGAACTGAATTGGCATTCTGCAGATGGTGAATATTAGTATAGAAAAATCGTCATTCTTTGAAGTTATAAATATGGAAGTTGATAGTTCGGCTTTTGGGAGCCCAGAAAAATAGAAAGTGGTAGTATTATTGAAACCTCATCACCTAAGGGGTTAAAGGGAGGATAACAATTTGTATGAAACCGCGGGCGATGTGAACAAATACTTGTTTGGTCTCATTTAATTAATAACTTTTTTATTTACTGGATAAGGTTATCTTTACTATAAATTTAATTTTTTTCAGAAAAATATAATTTTTTCTATTTAATAGCTAAAACAATTGTTACGTTAAACCACTAATTAAGCCAAAAACCAATAAATATCTACTTTGCTAGAATATGTAATCTTAAGCCATTTCATATCCATCCATCATGTACTAAACAACACCGGAGGTATCTTATTAACAACATATTGTTAAATAACCTATAAATTTTATAGTTTTTCTGTTAACAAAGTTATATAAAACTTCTTGTATTTTAACTGAAATAATATATGAGCTTTTATAGGTTGTAAAATGGTAAACAGAAACATACCTTTTTTCAGTGATGTGGTAATAGAGATGTTAAGGGTCAGCGTGTTCTTTATTGTGATTGTTCAGTGTATGCTTCAAATAAAGCTTACTATTGGTTTATTATATTTTCAAGTTAGGTAAAAATCTTTAAAGGGTAAATTATTATATATTTACACCTCAGGGAATTTTCCAGATGAAAACCTTTTTATGTTTTATTTTTCAAAAAGATTTGTTTTTGATAAAAATCTATGCATGACCTTTAACTCACAAAACAGTGATCAAAGTTTGAATAAATCATAGCAGGTGCAAATTAATAAATATAGCGTAAGAAAAAACTACCTTTATTTTTGTAAACAAATTTTCCAGATATTATTCGGACAACTTGTTTAAAAAGCTAAGTTATAATTTAAAAGAACTTTCTATTTAAAAATTAAAAATTAAACTTACTTTTTGAACTTACTCCTTCTTATAGCGATTAGATAGAAAAGGCAAACTGTTGTAAAACATTTGCATTATTATTGGTTTTTGAAAAAATATAAAAATTTAGTTATTATTTAAGCACTTCAATTTATTTGGATCACTTAAAGAACCAAACGTAAAATTATGCCCACTTTTGGATCAATAGGGCTAAAATTAAAAAGTTCTTTTGTATAAATATTAAACAGTTCATTAATATTTCGCTTTCCAAAAATTAATAATTAATTTAATATTGCTTTATTAGAATATTAAAAAATAAAATTAAAACAGTCAATTACAATAATGACGATGGAAAAAAGGTTCTTTAGAGTATAGAAACCCATTTTAGGATCAATCCGAACACAAAACCAAAACATTAAAAAAATTGTGGTTGTGAACTTCAGCTTTGCAAATTTTAGTAAAAATTAAGATAATTTAATCACGAAATTCACATAGTAAAAACTAAATTGTATTCATTTAAATGTAGATGAACGCAATATGCTAATAAAAATGTTTGCTGCAATAATTTCATATATTATATATATATATATATATATATATATATATATATTTATATATATATATATATATATATATATATATATATATATATATATATATATATATATATATATATATATATATAAAATATATATATATATATATATATATATATATAATATATATATATATATATATATATATATATATATATATATATATATATATATATATATATATATATATATATATATATATATATATATATATATATATATATATATATAAGGTGTTAAGGAAGCACAGCATGATTTTTGCTTTTATTAAAAACACACTGTTTTAAAAGAAACGCCGAAAAAGAACCTTCGTTTCATTGTTGCACCTCGTATAGGCTTGAATTTATCACCATAAAAATTTTTAACAAGACATCGTTTCAAAGAAATCAAGTTTAAATTAAAAAAAAATGCGTTAAAATAAAAATAAGCCTTTGGCAAGAGAGCCAGCTTTGAAACTAGGTCAATTTGTAGTGGGTGGTTTTTTTGTGAAGGTTGGTAATTTTTAAGTGCAGAATGCATATTTTAAATATCCCAAAAAAAATTTTGGGATATAAATTTAAAAAGTGTTACGCTTATGCACATGACAAGGTATAAGTTATTTACACTTTATAATTTATTTCTTATCATCGCTAAATTTATAATTTAAATGCCTTACCTGTGTATAATTTTCACAATAATAGCAAACCCATAAATAAAATTACAAAAATAAAATTACTTAGTTGGAAGCGATGCCGGCCACGGTTAGTAATTGAATGGGTGACCACCAGTTAACAGTGTGCCGTTGAGTGTTGTTCGGAACCCACATTAAACCGTGGGTCCCATCTGGCTGACATTACCCCGACGTTAATAGCAATAGTTCCGAGGCA
Organism: Listronotus oregonensis; assembly: GCA_019359885.1. NCBI lineage: Eukaryota > Metazoa > Arthropoda > Insecta > Coleoptera > Curculionidae > Listronotus > Listronotus oregonensis. Next base: position 89,392 of record JAHBCN010002308.1, read on the forward strand.
CTAGTTATTTGTATAAGGTCCATGGTGGCACTACCGAGTTGTCCAAAAGGTGCCAAAATGTAATATCTGCATGTTTCGGTGCTTGGACAGCGATGACGAAACGTGGGATAAAATGGGTTAAACATCTAATAACCCGGCACTTATGTTTACTTTATACAATCCTTCAAGTGCCATTATAAAAATAAAAAAAGGAATAAACTGATTGTAAACATAAAGATTTTGTATATCGTAAAATAAATAGCAATGCGATTAAGAGAAATTCATTTAAGCTAATATTAATTTAATTAAATATATTTTTAACACAGAAAACAGATGTAAATTGGATGCCTGTTATATCTATATTAATCTTTTTTATGTATCAATAAAAATTAGGCTATATAAACTCTTTAACTTAAACAACAAAGAAACGTGTAGTAAAAATTTGAAATGAACATTTTTATCTACGTTGTAGCTAGGCAGAAAAGTGACATTAGTTATACATCAAAGGTTTTTTTTGACTTAGTATAGTTAAGTAGTTTTTGTATTTATCAGGATATTTTATCAACAATTAATTTAAGGTTGGTAAAACAAACGAATGCGTCATTTGCTTTCCGGATATTAAGCATAACCGGCGTGGCGTCAAAAACCGTCGCAACCTTGAAGTACGTCCAAGGAAATATTACTTCGATTCTCGTTACTCGAGAACCGTGTAGTCGACCTCTATGATCTCAAACAATTCTTAAAAATGTTTTAATACAAACCGGATTATTGTTTAGTTTACTTACATTATATATAATTGAATTTGTTTTAATTAATAATAGTCCATTCGCGCCGCGAAAATTGGTGCCAATTTGGGGTTCAGGGCATAATGTTTTCTCAAAAACGGTATAAGTTATCGATAATTTTCAAAAACTATATGAAAGCCAACACTTAAATCTAGGCTTCTGCTGTAATACTTTTTTAAATTTGTACTTAGTTTTTAATATTTCCTTGAGTATCACCCTAAAATCGGTTATGTTTAGATAGTATTTTTTCTTAACTTGACTTATATTTCAAAAATCCGTTACAGCAGAGGCATAGATTATTTTCTTGCCTTTAAAATGGTGTATAATTTATGTCATTTAAGTGAAAAATAGTTACCGAAAAACGTTATCTCCTGTAGGCTTGCAATCGGAAACAACATCGCATCGATACACCGAATTTAGATGAACCTAAATAAAATATAATATTTTTAATGCGGCTATACAAAAATTGTGGTAGTGGAAGTTTGTTAGTCTCCGTCCACCGTCTCCGCGTCCTTTCGCCCGACCCCTAAGGTGTAGCGTAAATGCACACTTAAAATTAAAAAAAAGGAACAAAAATTCAAAAATTATTGTCTTGAATTTCTTGTCTCTTAACTACTCTAATTTAGAGAAAAATAGCCAGATCAGTGACGGCTTGTGGGCTATCTGACAGGGAGGGCTTAATATAAAAAAAAAAAAACCACATTATACAGACGATTTTGGTAGGTATATGTCTCATTTTTATTTTTATTTTAGACGTAAGTAGATTATAACTACGATTCTAATACAAGCAAACACATGGTCTATTTTTCGAAATAAAAGTCTATTTTTCCATTTTTGTCAATAATAAACTTTTTAATCATTATTTATTACAATTCAAAATGTCATTTTGAATTTTAATAAGTGGTCTATTTTTCGAAATAAAAGTCTATTCTTCCATTTTTGTCAATAATAAACTTTTTAATCACTTTTGTATTAAAATTCAAAATGTCATTAATTTTTGAAAAATATGAGTTTTTTTTATCTCAGTACGCTAGGAATTTTTCCCCGCATTAGCATTGTTAATATATGAAAAAATATTATTATATATATATTTTTTTAGAAGTTTAGAAACCATCTATGCTGATTGTTTTTTTGCTTAAAACTAATTTTTATGCTTTTTTATTTTGAGAGAAAGGTGCTTTAAATTATTGACATATCATCTTCACCTTACTTATCTTTATTTCCAAATGATAAACCGATGAAATAAAAAAGATAATTTTTTCCTTACATCCACAAATGTTAAATTAAATAATTACTATAGTCTAGTCGAAAAGTGTGTTTCCTGCAAAAAATAATTAGCAGGCTTTGAAAAATCTGAGCAAGGTGTTTATGAGATTTTTTCTGCCAACAAAAATTGAAATTGTTATTAACAAAAAACTAAAAAAAAAGCCATGGCTCCTTTTTTTTTTTTGTTAATAACAATTGCAATTTTTCTTGGCAGAAAAAATCCTCTTCCTCAGAATTGCATTCCGCGTCGAATGAGCTATCGCTTATATTTTTCGAAGCCTTCTAATTATTTTTCGCAGGAAACACACTTCTCGACTAGACTACTGGTTGTGTAAAAAAGTAACTAAATAATCACAAGACAATAATTATTTACATTATTTACTGCCAATAAAAAAGACCTAATTGTTTATTGTTTTCAACGCCAAGACAGGAATAAATACCTGGAGCTGATAGGCGAATATAAAGGAGTCCCAAAGCAAATTGAAGCGTCGGCGTCACAGTGTTGTCATGGCAACGCATCTATTTTAATATTTCCAGGATATTTGCTCACGAACGGTTTGAAGTCCAGCCGCAGATCAAAAAGAATCAGAAGGAAACGTGTTTAACGAGGGCTCCCGGATATAAACCTAGAGATTTTATGCAGTATAATTTGTTCAAAATATCTATTTTTTTTTTAATTTTTAAATTTTTTTTTTTAAAATATATATATATAATAATAATAATAATATATATATATATATATATATATATATATATATATATATATATATAAACATAAACCTGTAAATGACTGTTGGATTGTTGGATAATATTGCAAAAAGTCAGAATAATTCTAGGTGAAAATTGGGATTTTAGGGGAAAACTCAAAAACATTAAACATTACAAAACATTGGCAGTTTTTTTTAAATTTTCAGTTTTTACCACAAAAATTTATTTTTATAAAAAATTTTTTCTAACGAATTATTAAATGATCATTTTTTAAATAGTGCAATTAATTATATTTACGTTGTTCAATACATTTTGAAGTGGATAATTAGACAAAATTAATATACAGTTTTAAAAATTATTAACTTAGTTTAACGATTTTTAGATTTTGGATAATTTACATATTAAATCGCGTCTCGGAATAAAACCCGATAAAAAACCGCAATAAAAAAGAAAAAAGAAAAATAATAATAAAATTAGATCTTAATATTTTGTCTCGCAAAAATTAAAATCTGTTTAACAAAAAAAGTGGTTATAGGAGAAATAAAGGTACGAACTACCTAATGTTATTTTATCAATAAAATTAAAGTGTAAATTCTAAAATTGTTTAATTTAAAAAACAAAAAAGAAATTAGGGCTAACATGCGATCTAAAATGGATCTTCCATCGTTTTTAGCCGACTAAACAAAAATATTTATGAAAGCGTCAATAGTAGTCCTTATTGATTTGGTGCACAAGTAAGCTATGACTGCCATCTTAAAAGTAAACAGTAATTCTGATGTCATAAGGAAATAAATTTTTGTGGAGCTTTTAATAAAAAATAAAATTAAAAAGGTGTTTTTAATTTAAAATGTTTATAATGTTTAAAATTGTTTTACTTTAATTTATAAAAAAAGTAAATACCCAAATTTTGTGATTTTTTACGGAGAAAAAGAAATTTAGGTTTCATGGTCCAGTAGCAAAAACAATTTTTTTAAAACAAAAAAATTGGAATATTTTGTTTTCTATTAAATTGCTTTGGCCGCCATCTCGAAAAAAAAGTAACCGGGCGCATCTTTGAAAAAAAATTTTTTTAAAAAACAGTTTTAAAATAAAAAGGGAGTGTATTTAAAATAAGAAAGTTTATGGTGTTTCCGGTTAAGCCGGAAATTATTTTAAGACTGCGATAATAAGAAACAATTTCAATTTACGTTTTAATTATAATAAAAAAATTTAAAAATTTGCATTAAAAAATACGAAATAATTTGGAAAGGTCTCCCCGGGATATCTAAAAATTTTAATAAAATTGTTAAAAAACGTTTGATATTGGGTTAAACAGATGACCTAATAAATCCGAAGTGCTAGTAATTTTAATTTATATTGGAAAAATTAAAACTCTAAGTATAAATAATTATTTTATATCTATGGGATTTAAAATAAATTATTTCTTTAAATACAAAAAGTTTTATAATATATCTTTTTTGTTTTTTTTTATTGTTATTATTTTAAAAGCAGACTAGCTCTTCATAATATAAAAAAAATGCAATTTTCAAAAATAATATGCCAATATTTTTTTTCGAACAAAATTAAATAATTTTTTATTTAAAATAATATACATGTTATAGAAAATGTCGCTAATTCAATTTTATTCGCTGTTTCAACCGTACGTTTATTGGGTTGCTTTTTTTTTTAATTTGCAAAAAATACTTCGATAAATCATGATTTTAAATTATTTGATATTTTTTTGGATAACTGTATTCTTTTTAAAATAATTTGAAATTATACGAATACTGACCAAATAGTGTT